>BSSO01000023.1:0-62506 GCA_030267885.1 Mesembryanthemum crystallinum | reverse complement strand
AAAATTCTATCTCATTTCCATATACCTACTCCTAATATAATATTGTGATTATCAAGTTTTACACACTTTCAATCAATTGTAGATTTGACCCGTGCATCGCACGGGATTACGAACTAGTTTAATACAAAACAGTGGTTGGTAATTGTTATAGTGGTTGGCTGGTTGCCAACCTTTGAAGAGTCATCAAATGTTTATAAGCAAATCTGCATATGGAACCTGGAAAAATTTGATAATGAGCTTGGACATGAACCTTCACAGTTCACACAGTCAATTCTTTAGAGAAGAAACTATGTATATATATTAACCAGAGAAAAATTCACAGCAGGAGAGGACAAGATGTTCACCATACACCAAGCAAGAAAGTTACAACTCAATTAAAATGATGTAAAAACTACAAAATAATGCGGAAAGTAGCTATAAAGGTGTAAATACATTGAAAAGGAAGTTGCAATACAGAAAAAGATGCATGAATGTCCACTTGTTGACAATAATGGTGACAATGTTTGCCCCCTAATCTCCCTCAATATTAGCATGATATAATGCTACTTCACTGATAGAGGAAACACTATGAATAAGAGGCAGAGAGATACTTACATGAGTGCCATCTTTACCAGCCAATGGAGAGTCATTAACACTAAAAGTCATCGAAATGGTTGGAGGATCCAACTTGACAGTTGGAAGTGCATTTACAACCTGGAGAAAGCGATACAATATATGAAGTCAAGATATATGATGGCCCAACTGAAGCACAAAAGCATGGTAATGGCCTCTCTATTCATGCATCACGCAGAAAGGCCAGAATCATCAGCAGAGATGACATTATTGACCTCCAAAGAAATGGACTGAAAAACAAATAGGGGAGGGGGCAGAAATGAGGAATCTAAGTGACCGTACTAAATCCCCTACCCTTCGACCTCGAAATATCCCCACAGTAAGTCTAGTGGGGCAGGCCCCTATCGATAATACTAAAACAATGTTATCTTTTGTACAGGATTGTTTTGAAGTGAAGGAAAAATAAAGGAATCTATAGTCGTGATAAGCAGTGAGCAAGTACTATCGCAACATTCCGGCAGAAGGATAAATAGGTCAGAAGAAGCAGTACACAGATAGATGAGGAATGGTTAAGGACCCACACACTCGGGAACGTTAGTTTTCGAACATGCAACAGCTGAACAGAAGCCAGGATGCAACTACTATTAGCCATGTTGATTAACTTGTTTTAAGAAAAAATAAAAGTAGATTTATAAAAGGATGACAAGATATCCTCACTCAGGTACATTACAAATTAGCCCAGTATAGCTGGACATCAGTAGTCAAATAGTTCTTAAAAGCTCCTTTTGGCTCCTGCCTAACCCACAAAGAAGCTAAATAGGTCATCAGTTCCCCAAAAATATCAGTTGGTAAAGTGCCCGCAGAAAAAACTCTCGCATCCCGCTCCAACCAATACACCACACAATCACAATAATAAAGGCATTGCGCCAGAGTATCTTCTTCTCTTTCTCTCTCCCATACTACAAATCGAACTACAACAGCTTCAAAACAATAGCCGGGATACCCAGTGCTCTCCTAGGAGCTAGGACCCCAAAAAGCTTGCGCAAGAGAAACCGAACCATGTCACAGTGTCGGAAGACATGCGAACATGGCTCGCAAGCACAACATAGCATACATATATCAAAAGAGATAACTGGTCTTTGTCTCTGCAATGTGTCAATAGTACTACTTCTCCCCAACGTAGGCGTCCACACAAAAGCTTGCACCTTCAAGGAGCATAGCTTGAGGTTGAAAAAGATATGTAACCAAAGATCGGGAAGAGAAAACTCCTGGTATGTCCCAGGGTTGCCAAATTCGCTCACCCCCCCTCCCCCTTGAATTACGACCTAGGTCGTCCGAACTGATTCGCAGTTCGTGGGAGTACCAAATCGCTTGAATACGCGACCTGGTACTCTCACAGTAGCGAACCAGATTAGTAATTGAAGGATGGGAGAAAACTGAGAACTTACGAGAACAATGGTGGTCGAAAAGGGTGGATGGAGTCATGGAGAAGAAGCGGTCGCCATAGCTGCTGCCTGAGAGTAAACAGATCGACAATGGCATTGAACATTGAAGAGAGAGAAGGAAAAAAAGCCGCTGGAAGAGGAGCAAAGATAGTGTTATTAGGTGAGGTAGGTTTTTTTGATTGGTCTGGGCTTCTTTTTCTTGGCCCACCTAATAGTCTCTTCTTATTTTTTCCCTTGTTTGGCCGGTTGGCCCAGGTAATACTTCTTGTTTAATTGTTTACTAAGTTTAAGAAATAGAATACCTAAACGAACTACGTCCCCAAACTAGCGAACTGATCATATGTAATACTCTAGCGAACCGAGTTCCCCGAGATGAGGGAACTGCGAATTCGTACTACGTTCGCGAACTGGGCGAATTACGAATTTGGCAACCCTGGTATGTTCCCTTTCCAAACCCTTGCATCATCAGTACCAGATGGACAAATAGTATCCACGGACCCTAGCAGAGAAATGAGATCCTCTTTTCTCTATCATGCGGAGGTCCACATTAAGTGTTGATCCTATCAAAATTTCCTTGCTTAAGATAAAAGTCAGAGACCCGATCTCATGCTGACATGACAGTTGGTACAAGCGCGAAAACCTCTCACAAACTGGCCGCTCACCCTGCCAACTATCCTCTTAAAACCTTATCCAATTACCATTACCCAGCTGACAACGGAAGAGTACAGACACTTGTCAAATAAACTCCAAGGACAAGCATGTGTGGGAAGTAGGAACCTGAGAACTATGGACCTCACCCATTTTGACGTAGGCCATACTCACTGCAGATGATTCTATCCCAAAGGGAACCAATCTCAAGGGGAACCTCCACAGCCACTGCCCCGCAAATGCAATATTTCTTAGAACAATCCTCCCCCCACACTCAAGCTCCTCTTCTCCTTAGGCCCACATAACCTCTCCCAAGAGATCAAATGATCCTTCCTCTCGCCATCAGCTCCAGCCTACAAGAAATGCCACACCATCTTCTCAATCTTATTGATTAACTTCATTCTTAAGAGCTAGCTTATGAGATTTAGATTTTAGAATTGCCAAGTGGTATTCACGCTTTTTCCATTTTACTTAAAAGTGCTATCGTAGCATCATCAGGACAGTTTACCAGTTCAAAAATATTATGCTGATAAAAAGAAGTAGAAGTTGTAAAGAGAGAATTACTTTAAGTCACTAGTTTGTACAATTGCACCCACTACACAAACATTTTCTGCTCCATCTTACATGATATGGAATAAAATACCGCCCAGAACTCATATTAGAGTCTTCAGACACTAGTATAAAGGGCCTCTGAATGGCTATCATGATACAAAAAGCAGAAACGCATAGATACTTATTTTTAAGGGAACTCAACGGGCGACAAGCTGTGATAGGAAAGCTAGAAGCACAATAAAAGAAATGTTAATGAGTTATGTGAAGCTCTAAGAGTCATGTGACAGCGTGATCCAGAAAAGTTTAAAGCCATAAACATTGTTCAGGCAAGTCAAGATTTACATGGAAATCATGCAAACAAAAATCAATACACCATAGTCTAGACACGATGGATGTGTGAAACAACGTTCAGCAAATGCACAACAATGAAGAACAGCAAACAACAACAAAACAAAACAAAGTCACCAACCTCAATATTTGCAACAGTGTGCCCTATTGATGGACTTGCCAGTCCTGCCATAGACACAATATCACCAGCTCCTGCACTGTCAACAAGAACCATGCTTGTACCCTTCTTTTTCATTAGCTTCACAACCTACAAGATAATGATTAAATCCATGTTAAGTAACTACAAATCACAAGGTATGAAATACAAAACCAAGAGAATGAAAAGAGAAACATAGAAACTGGGCTGATATCATAAATTTTTGCTTATAGATTCATAAAGTGTAAGGACTAATACTCAAGACAATCAGAAGAAAGAGTTCAATTCTCCAACATGGATAGGATGAGGATAGAGAGTATAATTCACAATACTCCAAAAGGATTCAAATATCTACAGAAGTGCACCACCACCACCACCCCCTCCCCTTTATGAAGTGAATTATTTAATCAACATAGCAATGTAGAATGTTATTAAATCATACAATTGTACAAGTAAAGCTTCAAAAGAATGAGGGTACAGAGTAAAAATCACCAAGCTTTTAAAGAAGGGAAATTTCACTGATGTATATCGAAGTTTAGTGAATATATACTAAGGTGTACTGATGTTTAAGAAAATACACTAAGATATACATTTTGAAGCTCAGCTACAACTCATGATTGGTGAGTGGTGACTGGTTTGAGTAACTTATACACTTCGAACCAGACCTGTCAAACAGATCGACCAACGGGTTTCGGTCGGGTAATTTCGGGTTCGGGTCAGTCTCGGGTTGAGTTTTGAGTCAAATTCAGTTTTTAGTTACATTTTTGTTTCAGGACCCAAAAAGGGCTCAGGTACGGATCAGGTTTCTGGTCGGGTACTAAGAACTATCAAAAACATTAGTTATCGAAAAAACAAAAATTAGCCCCTTTAGATGTACCCAATCAACCACAATCAATGGCATGCACCTCTCACCAACCCTCTCTTCGCGACTTTAAAGCTAAAGAAACACCTTTTGAAACCAATTGATTTCTTAGGGCAATTGGCCCTTCCAACCTAACATATACTTTACTTTATGCGGTTAGTAGAACTATGATATGAGTTGTATTCAACTTTCTAAAATTAGTTACCTCAGTATATTTTTATTTTGTGAAAAGCCAGTATACCTTAGCGTTATTTTGCTAAATATCAACAGAAGTTGCAGCACACACACCCCCCCTCCTATGAATCAACATAGGGCACATACCAATATATTAATAAATCATACAATTGTACAAATAAAGCAACAGAATGATAACCTAATGCATGCCAAAAGATAAAGGACATTGTTGGTTTGGAGCCACATTCAAGTACTAGGCCAAGGAAGAATACCGAGCATGCTGAATTTTTATCTCATATAATTGATTTTGACTTTGCCACTCAAGTTTCGTAATATACACTTGAGCCTCCTATCTGGTCTCCACCAATCATAACAAATTGCAACAGATCTTTTCGTGCTGGGTTTTTAGTACTCTAAAACAGCACACTGACGTGATTGGCATGATCATGCAAGATCTGTGATAATATAGGTCGTTGCAAGTTTTGCAACATTTAAAGGGCTTCCTCCATAGAGTGCTACAACACGTTGCAAGGCCGGGTGCTCCAATTTCTTTACTCTGGCTCAAAGAGGCGTTTCTTAAGGTCAAAGGTACATGTGAATAGCCTCCACCTTCAAGAGTCTTAACAACAAACATCATAATCAAGAGAAGTTTACACAAGTATGCTTCCTTCCCAATGTTGTACTCCAATGAATAACTGATTATTTTCCGATGGAACCCACTTATTGTAAAGTGTGATTTGACTCAAATTTTTGGCCTCCAAGAATATAACAGCTGCACAGAGACTACTAGGCTAGTAAGCTGGACAACCAAGGGGCCATTTCACAAAAGTGGAGTATGAACCACAGAATATGACACCATTGACATGCACCAGGACAAGAAAGTGGAAGGAATTTCAAGTTTGAAAAGCAAAGGCTTCGACATGCATTTCAAATGAAGGGAGTTCTGATGGAGGCAGACTGGAATTTGAAGGTATAATATTCTGCCCCGCTNGAATAAAGACAGTGAAAGACTGAAAGTATTTGGACATACTTTTCTACTACATTAAGCGTCTATTACCGACATCCTACATCATTAGAATGACATGTCATTACTTTGTTTATTAAAAATTCCTTGTCCTCTTAGGATGTAACTACTGCTTCACTCTTAATGCATATTAAGTTTGTACTATATTAAAATTTCTATTTGCAAATATCCATGGTAAAAGATCAACAGCCAAGGAATGTGCGAGGATCTGCTGCCACATTAAATCACAAATCATACATCTCACCAAGATGGAAGGAAGAGGTCAAAGAGAAAAGGCCAACAATAAGAATAAAGGAGATAATAAAGAAAAGAGAAGGGATTTAAAGGAAATTAGGGGAAAATACAAAAGCGAAACAAGCACAGCGAAGATTAGCTCCAAAGCATTCTCAATGTATTCTCGGGATGTAAAAATTGGTATCCTAATTCTCTAAACTCTACAACACTTAGAAAACAAGAAAAAATCTTACTTAAATACTTCAGAATAACCTTTACTCTAACTCTCCTAAAAGTACCTAGTAATTATGTTTGAATTATGAAACCAAAATATATAAAACATCAATACTTTCATAATACATCTTTATTTATTCTGATTTCTAAGATTTAATTCTTTATCCTCTGTTTTTCATTCCTCATCAATAGCAGTTGCATAAACAGATCATCACCATAAACGAACGTGTTTCACAATTCCACAGATTGTAGCTTGATCCTGATCTCGATATTTTCATGTTCTTAGTAATACATAACTACAGATTCAAGGATGTTTATGTTTTGTCCTCTCAGACTTCCACAACCCTCCCGCAATGTAAAGATGAGAGGTAGATTTAGGACATAATGCAACAGAAAGTATGATCCAGATACCTCAACATAGATCAGAGACACAGACTCACCTTCCCTTCTTCGATCTTTTGATCTCCTGCATCAGTGCTACGCAGTCCATGTACTTTGTCACCAACGCGGATAATCCCGGAAGAGATGCGACCCGTTAATATTCTTCCAACATAGACATCTTTCTCCATCATTGAAACCTGAAAGGGACTGTCAAGCATCCTTTTCAAGGTTCTAAAGTAGACAGACAAAGTATAAGAAATAAACTATGAATCAACAGAAAGGTATCCATGATTCCATTCTTAAGGTTTACAGTGTATAGCTGAACAGCACCAGGATCAAGGGGTGACATATATATGTCTTCAAAGATAATATTCCTTTCTCTTCTANAAAAAAAAAACCTCCAGTTTCCTTCCCTTTCTAGGTACAAGAGTATGAGGAGCAATGAATAAATCCAAAACACAAAACATATTAGTAATGCAAGTACAAATACTGACCAGCATCTTAAAGGGATCATCAAGGCTTGCTGACGGTGGGGGAACATGTCTGACTATGGTGTCAAGCAACTCTGACATATTCTTAGCTTCTTCAGGAGGACTTTTGGTGTAATTTGATGTTGCCCATCCTTCTTTAGCAGAGGCATAGAGAACTGGAAACTCCAACTGTTCCTCTACAAAAGCATGGGGAGTTATATCACATGTTAAATTTGCCAAACAGAGGGAACGATAAAAATCAATTCAACTTTTTCGTTTTAATACGAACCTGTTGCGCCAAGGTTTGCAAACAGATCAAACACCAGGCTCTCAACCTCACCACATCTCTCCTCAGATACTGCATGAAGTCATGAACACATAAACATTAGCAAAAGAACAGGAGCTAGGTAGCAAAGTGAAAGCAATATCTCTCCATGAACAGAACATTAACATCACAAGAAAAATACACATTATTCACATTATTGCTAGCATCCCCACAAGCAGCACAGATAATCAAATATAATCAACCCAATTAGCTGGCGGAGGCCCGATACTATCACCACTATCTCTTTCTAATTTTAGAAAACGCTCAAGGATTTTACTCCAAAATCTGTACTTGCACAAGAACAAAACCTCACGTTCACTTCTCCCCTCTCTCTCTTGCCCCACCGTTTCAATCGCGGTTACAAATACTCGATCACCACAAATGCTTCTGTCTTTTACACCAAACTCTCATACTTCTTTGAAATGTCAAAGATGGCCCAAGTGTGTGAGGTTTTGCTTCTCCATCAATTTTTTTTTTACGAATTTTACAATAAATTTCAGCTTTGAATCTTTTAGTATAGAATTATTCTTATAGAAGGTTTAATGGTGGTGTCTGTGGTTTTGTAGGTGCCATACCTATTTCTGGTACAGTGTAGTTCACGCTTATGACGGATGAGGGGGTGAGGAAACTGAGCTTTTGGAATTTTTATTTAAAAAAAAAAAAAAAAAAAAAAAAAAAAAAAAAAAAACCCGAAGATTTCTGGTACAGTTTAGTGAAAGTAAGAAGTGTGGGGTATTTTAGTAATTTCACAAGGAAAACTTAGCACTGTCATACCTATTTCTGTCAGTAGGTTTCACAAAAAAATACATCATAGAAGGTAGTTTTTTTTTTTTTAAAAGATAAGAAAGTAATTGTATTAAAAGAACGAAAGAATACATGATATCCTCTTAGGAGGATAAACACTACAAAAAGGTAGTTTCTAACAAAAAGTGGAAATATAAAGTAGATTTCGACAAAAAAATCCTACTATAATTGAAAACTATAGAAATTGTTCTCCAAAGTCTAGTTATGAACTAGAAGACAAGGTTTTCCCGTTTTCAAAGTTTTCAAGTTGAAAAACACCTATTTTAAACATGTTTTCTGGTATCCTTGCTTTCTTTGAAATTTTCCTCGAAAGGTGCCACATTTTCTTGAACTGAACACACCCTTCTCAGCTGTAAACTCGAGAGGTTCACTTATTAGGGCTTCTCTGCGAAACCATTATGTCACATCAGCCACAAAATTGCTTTCCTGCCCATGAACAGCTCTAATTTGCTTTCACCACCCGATCCACTAAACACCGAAGAACAAGCTTCTAGTCTCACACAGCCATTTATACAGGTCTCATAGGCTTCATTTTCTACGATCTACAGAACATTTTATGTCGCCCTTGGCCTCCACCCTCAACCTACTATTGTTTATGGAATTATGTGCTGTCCTAAGATTCCCATCATAGACATGAGTTTCTTGTCACATGCTGTCCTAAGATTCCCATCATAAATGACAAAATTAACTTCCTTTTTTCCCCTACTTTTTTGGCAATTGGCCAGCAGCAAGAGTCAACTGGGATGTTGCTCCATTGGGTAAAAGAGAGATATTATTAACAATAAATGAAAGATTCAAGTGACCAGACGATTTCTTCTTCGTTTCTAGGCCACCAATCCTATATTTCTCATAAACAAGATCATTACATGTAACTTGTCTTACAATGAGACTCTACTATCACCCTGATAATTTTTCAATCCAATGACCCTCGATAAATTATTTTAAATCTCCTATTATCCCAACAAGAAAAACATAATATGGCATCTTCAAGATTTGACGTGAAAGCAAGGACATAGGAAATGTGAATCTATAAAAATTGTGTCTACAAGGACAAAAACATCCTTTTGACTTGGGACACGATGCTTCTGTAGACAAGAACTTCCCTGTAAGAAACATAGTATTAAGCTCACCTGCAGGTTTATCCACTTTGTTCAACAAAAGAATAGGACGCAGCCCATATTTCAAGGCCTTTGCCAAAACAAACTTCGTTTGGGCTAGTGGACCTTCACCAGCATCTACGACTAAAATTGCACCCTCAACCATGCCAACAACTCGCTCAACCTATCCATCAAAAGGAGGTAACATCAGATTGACTAAATTTGAATACACAAATAGCACCTGAAGTAGGAAATGATGTTCAGGAAGCAGTGTGAAAGTGTCATTTATCAACATCAGCAGAAACCAAACAAAACAGTCAAGAGGAACAATAAATGCAATGTTTTGCTATTAAAACTCCCACGGTGTTACAATCCTAAGATCAGATTTGTCAAGAGTTTGGTCTCTTTGAAGTAAACAGAAAGAGTAAAAAGATAGAAGATCAATGAGAATTCCTATAAGCTAACCACTTGTGCTGGTTCAACTGTCCAGGGAAATTCATGGCCTAATTTCTGTTTTTATGTTAGTTTTCACATAGAGGGAAAGGAAGAAAAGCCTACAGCTATTCCCAATTACCCCAGCTGTTGAGTTGATGGAGCCTAAGTCTTGGATTCCATCCTTGGATGCTTTGTGGTTTAATGCATTGGTTAATTCCAAGTTTATTACTAGTTATTTTGTCCTTAATGGTTGTAACTCTTGTGTTTATAGCCATTGAATAGAGAAGTCTAAGACACTAGTAATTGGGTGTAACATCTCTAGCAATGGGGGCAACTTGATGGTCATCAAGTGCTATAAAAACCCGGGGGGGCTAGAGTATTGTGTGTCCTTGGCTATTGTAATACATCCTATAACTTATATTTCCTAGTACGACCGTGGGTTTTTCCCCATTTGGGTTTCCACATAAAAATCGCATGTCTTGCTAATTGTCTGTTTTTATTCCTTTGATTATTTTTTGTGAGAGTTTGAGAGATCACAAAAACCCGGTTGTCGATCCTAACATCACCGTCAATATCCATCCTTCCCCAATAACAAAGTTAAACCGCCAGCCAGCAGCAAAAACTCACTCACAGCCACCTTACGGAAATATGCACTGCAGGCTCACACTACTATCACCCCTTCGAGCCATCGATTGCAGCATGTTCAACATCAAAATCAAATTTGAGCGATTGCAATAAAATCCATCAAGGCCAGATCTAGGTAATGAAGTTCAAGTCCCTGATGGAGGCCATCCCATTGAACAGGACTAGTGGGGAAAAAATAAAAAATAAATAAGGGCAGCTGACAGACTGGATTTGGAGCTCATTCTGATTGAGGATTTGTGGACTCTCCACAGCCCTCAACAATCACTAAATCATGGAGCTCTCACCAACCAAGAATCATGCAGGCCACTGTATAAATTCGTCTTCTGCCACACATGCAGCAAAGAAGAGTGTGGAGACATCATTGAGAAGAACACTAGCTTGAAGCAAGCAGGTGAGAAGCAATGGTCAACATATGAGGACGTAGGTAACAAGGTGTTGTGGAATAGTTGTGTTACCCTTATTAGGTGATGATAATGGTTTAGACATGTTAAGTAGGCTATCTGGGAAGCTGGCGTTGATTCATCGAGACTGGATCTGTTGAGTGCCCATAACATGGGTCATGGGAGTGAAGACTATGGCTTTGTTTGGATGCTAGCTTTTTGGCCAGCTTGTTGAACCATCTGGATTGTTTGACCGGCTGACAATCCAATTAGCTTTAAATTGGAGTTTGGTAGTTGGCTTGTGTGCCAGCTTTTTTAGCCAACAATCCAATCTTGAAAAAGTTACTACACTAGCTTTTTCAGCAAGCATGTTGAGAATTTTAGTACATAATGACAAAGTTTCGACGAAATTTGGATTTTATCACGTCAAATGCATTACAGTTTTTATTGAACTCATGTCTTTATTTGTTATTCCATATCTTACCACCTGCAGATATCCAACTGACCTTATGGAACATCTTTCACAATCAGCCAAAGCTACAAGCTAGTCAAACCAGCTAATACACCAAGCCAATAGCAACCAACTAACCAAATTAGCCACCAGCTAATCAAAGTAGCTGCTTGCCAAAAAAGGCCTATATATATAGGGGGGACAATGGGGAAGTAAAGGTGGAGACGAAGAAAAGGAACTTTTGAGTCCAAATAATTCTCCAGGAAGTTCCACCAATATCCTTGAAATATTGTAAAGCTAATAATAATAAAAATAAAAAGAGATCGTTCAACTGTAAAAAATAACTTGTAGGAAACGGAGGGGGGGAAAGCACATGCAGAAACAATACTAGAAGCCTACCTCACCACCAAAGTCTGCGTGTCCAGGGGTATCAACCATGTTCAACTCATTCTCCTTCCAGGAAACTGATGTAACCTGCACACGAGGATAAAAAAGAATGTGTAAATTATCCCTGTGCGCATAGTTCTTCCAAACATCCCTTCACTTCACCATGGCAAGCAATCCAAATGGCTAAAGTACGAAGGAAAGACCAAACAAAATACAACTAAAGTCAAAGCAAATAGTATATTAGTCCTATATATCAATTACCATGACAATCAATTGACATTGATGGAGGAAAGACAAATCAAAATAAAGCCAAACCATTGACAAATATTTAACGATATCTTAGTCCTACATATCAAATATTAATAGACTATTGACAGCTGAAAGATTGATTAATAGAGAATTAATGTGAATGAGACTGTAAATTTTGTGGGGTGAGCGAGGAACATACAAGCCATATATTTTTCAGTTACGATACACCAAATCCAAACAGATTTGGTTCAAGTTATTGAGCTGGAATGGTGTGCACAGAGACATTAAGCCTTGGGCGGATGAGGTGAAGCGGGTAATTCTAAATGGTAGAGAAAAGCAACCAAGGATACTAGTTATGAAAATAGCTTTTGCTGAGACTATATCTGGTGTATGGTGTATGGTGTATGGTGTATGGGCAGAGAGAAACGCTAGAGTATTTACCAAGAAGCAGTGGCAGTCTTTAAAGTAGTGACAAGCTGTACAAGCTGCATTTGATAGAGCTCAGATGCACAAGAAATTTACTGATTTTGTTACAGAACTTAGGTACTGAATTGGGAATGTTGAGTGTCTTGTTATTGGTGTTGCCTGATTTCAGCGCCTAAAACCCCTGCAGATAGGTATTTAATTAGGCTTCTGTTGTGTTTTATTTGTTCTGTGGATCTGAAGGATTATTCAAGATGCCATTCTTTGGAAAGTCACTTTTTTGTTTATGAAAAGCTGCTCATTTACCAAAAGAAAATTATTTCCACAGCAACAAATATGCAATAGTAGAGCACTAATAAAAAAAAATTTATCTTGGTAAGGAGGGGCTTAAAGCTTGGGGGTATAAAGAGGGGATCTTAAGTGCAAACTTTGAGAATCCAAACCCACATCTTGCTGGTGGAAGGTGGGAATGGTGCCATTGCACCGAACCTCGACTCTCGTAGACCACTCATAATATAAATCCACTATGCTCCATCTCACTGGCAACTTAAATTACAAAATTGCTTTGTCCAATACTCCACATTAGGGACATAATTATTTGTTTGAGCACCAATTGATCTAACATGCGATCATGAAGGCATAGATAATGCAAGAGCAAACACAGTATGCATTAATGCATGCTGATTAGCAGCATATAACACCACCAACAGCATCTGATCCACCTTTTTGGGTCAGCAATTTGATTGTGGTCAAGTCCACAGTAATAAAGTTAAGGTGACTGTGTAGCGAGAGAAAAGGTGCAAAGATTGAAGTTCACCAGGAATAAGAACATCATGAATTATATACTAAAGAACTGCAACATGTTTAAATCACATGGTTCACCATAACAAGAGCCTTACAATTTTATACCTAAACAGTAATCATTGAGAGAAAGAGGAAAAATGACGTTGACTGCAAGAAAAAGTTCAAATAGAAATTAAGACTGCAGTATTTTCAGGATTTACACATTATTTATTAATTTGATATGTTGTTAGGGAAAATGTTTATTTCTATTTATTATTGGATAAAGAAACGTGAATTAAGGTATCCTAAGGTTACGAATTTATAATATTTCCGTTTGTGATCAAAGATATGCGCTTTTTTTAAATCAAACTTGGACTAAGTTTTTCCCTTCATCAAAGGGGTTCTCCATCAGACATCAAGAAATATCACGACGAGAAGAGCCTTTCTTCATATTCCTAAACTTATGAACTCATGGCATTGAGACCAAGCAAGCATCCTGAAGTTAGCCGAGGAACCAGCAACATTTCCTTTTCTACAATGACCATAGAGATGGTATAAAAAGAAGTGATATCAACTATACCATAATTCCTTCAAAAGGCTAAGGACTAACCATCCAATGTAAACCAACTAATTACTCTTCCGAAAGTTACAAAATTTAGCTATTTCACCAGATTTTTACCGAACCTATTCGAATTTTTTGTCACTCAAATCCAACACAATCATCAAAATACTCCTCCATACAGTAAGTTTCACATCCCAAATCAAAACCTTCCCAACCAACTGTAGCATTTTAAATATAAAATCTCCAATTGAACATAGCAAAAAAAACAGTGGAGCAAATAACCAGGCTCTATTCAATTAGTTTATTTCATGTCTGCAGCTACTTTTCCCTTAATTCAGCTCCCATTCACCTTAGTTGAGATCAGCTCAGCACCGCATCATTTAGTTGACTTGTAAACACCCTAAGTCTTAAAACCACGAACCTTCCAAAATAATGCCAGTACACAATCATAAGCATCATTTTCAATCAGAATGCTCATCTTATCTAATCCAAACATAAACAATATTCCGCAATACTCTAAGGATCGGTTCAATTAGTTTATTTCGTTTATGCAAGTTACTTTTCTCTTCACATATTACCATCCGTTCACTGTTCAGTTCCCATTCAGTTTAAGTTCAGGTGAGCTTGGCACCGCACCATTTAGTTGTGATGAACTCACCCTAAGTCTTAACATCAAGAAACTTCCAAAGCAAAACCCGGACAATCATACGCATCCTTTTCAATCAAAATGCTCATCTATCTAATCCAAACAAAGACAATACTCCACAATACACCAATCAACTGAAAAAACAGACACAAAATCAAATCCATCTCTAAAACCTCAAAATTCTCCAAAGAGCTAACCTTAGAAGAGATGGTGATACCGCGCTCTCGCTCAAGGCTGATGGAATCCATAGCGCGTTCGTGGGGGATATCGGCGCCGCACTGGCGGAGCAGGCGGTCCATGAGAGTGGTCTTGCCGTGATCGACATGAGCAATCACCGCGACGTTGCGGAGGCGGGCGGGGTCGAGGTAGGAGGTGGCGGTGGAGGAGGCGGCGGCGGAAGAGGTGGCGGCGGCGGAGGAGAAGAGGCGGGGGAGAGGGGAGAAGTAGGGTTTGGTCTTGGAAGTGGTGGAGGAGAGAGAGTGGCGGAGGGCGGTGGTGGAGAGGAGGGAGCGGAGGAGAGGTCCCATGGTGGTGGTGGCGGTGGTGGTTGATTGAGATATTTTTTTTCAGAAGCTAAAACCCTTAAGTTTGGGGCACAGGGTTTTAGATCTGAAGGGGGTTTGGTATTTTCTTTCCCTTTTTGTGTTTTGTCAACCTTTGATGGAGTCCGGACTCGGGTGTTACTGGGGACCCGTCAGTTAGATCCGAGGTTAAATGGGTGGGGATGGATTGACTGTTAGCTTTTTTTTTTTTTTTTTCTTTTTTTTATTGGCCTTCTAGAGAAACCAAATTGTAAGAATATTTGAAAGTGTTTTGAGATTTGGAAACTCAATTGGGTGCAGTCTGCAGAGTTGATGGAGATGATAGCTCATTAAGGAATTTGGACGAAATCATAGTTGGAATGTCATAAACTAGGAGTTTTTTCATTTAAATGTTCAATTATTGTTGGACAAGAACTTGTTAAAGTAATGAAAATTTTGACGGTGTTTTATAAGAATGAAAATTACTACTCGTAACACGTTTATAAACAGTGCAAGTTTCTTTTGAGTCGTGAATTGATTTTTTTTCCCTTGAAATGAAAGGCAAATTGTCAATATTTCACAGTGAATGAATTAGTTGATGTGCATTAACGAATAGCTTGGTATTGATTGAGTTGTTAACCGTGAAAACTATGCAACAACTAAGTTTTGCTTTTTGGGAGGAGTGGACAAAAATAATTTATATTGAAGAATACCCAATAATTCAACACGCCAATATCCAAAATCTATCCAAGAAAGGTTGAACAAGTGTTTAAAGATGGGTTGTATTGGATGGGGGTTTTTCACTTTAAGGAAGAAAAAATGTACACGTGTTAAAGATTGAAACTTCTTGAAATTACAAGTATTTAGAGCATGAGTTTGAAAGTCATTTATAATAAACTTCGAGTATGGAGATTTGCTGAAAAATACAAGTAATACCACTGCTCATGAAATTTTCGCAATGACGATCACTATGCTGGCCACAGAAATTTTAATCTTACAACATTTTATTTTAGTGAACAAATCATGAGCATTCAATACATTCAAATTACATTGTTTTAGATAAACAATTTATCAAGTTTGGTTAAAACCGGCAAAAATTTTGGTGAAAGAATATGATATTTTGATTTAATCAAATATATGTGTTGAATCCCGAATGCAGTTTGGTTCCAACCAAACTACTTATGTTCTTATGTTCAAGAAGTCTTCATTATTCACCTCCTTGACAACATGAAACTCCAAAAGTCCTTCCTTTTCCTAGATAGATATAGAGAGATGTGAATATGGAGGTGTTTGGTGTCCCCTAACATCATCATGCTTAGTCTCATAGTCACTATAGTAATTTACATTTCAACTGAATGTTCTTAAACTAAACTGATATGAGCTAAATCCAATAAATTGAATTGGATGATCATAATTGATTTTAAATTGAATGCTTGAAACTAAATTGAACATGATCATGGTTAAAAGTTAGTAACTTCAATGGTTGACACATTATTTATTTTATTTATGATTAAGCTTGATTTTTTCCCCCTTCTTTCAAAAAGATGTTGCTTCTTGACTAATTTTTTTACCATATATCCATCTCAAAGTGCAAAATTTACCACAGGCTCCATCAATAAGAATAAGATGACAAGTATAAAAAATAGTATAAAGAAGGAAACTATTACAAAGAGGGAAAGAGAAGCATCACATACTAACTGTTTGGATGTAGATTGAAAAAAGAAAATAAATTTCTAGAAGCTGGTGAAATTACAAAATAAGTATACATATATATAGGTTGTGACATTTAGATCAGAGGAAGATGCAAGGAGATCTTGGCTTTCTTCTCTTTTTCTTCTGTTTGGGAGGATGCAAGACAACCTTAATGGCAGCATCAAACACTGTCTTGACATTTTGTTGTGTTTTAGAGCTGCATTCTACATAAGTAGCTGCACCTATCACTTTCTTCAGCTCTTCCCCCTGTTCACATTTCAGGTTTATTTTTTCATGTTAATTATAATTACTTAGTGTGAAAATTTGACAAAATAATTAAGCTTATAATCAGAGAGAAAATATAATTTTCATGTTTAGTAGATAAATTCAATGGGGACTTGCCTGCGCAGTTGTTATAGGTGTTGCTCCTGGATGATCAATCAAAAATTGCTTGTCGTCCCTTAGATCTAATAGAAAATAATAACATTTTTTTTTAGAAAAGGAATACAATAAAACAAAAATAAATGTTTGCATTTGGTTGGTACTATATAGAAATTATTCCAAGTATTCATATTTTCAAGAAAAATATTTATTTTGTCCAACCAAACACAACCTCAAAATGTTATCTATCAATTAAATATCAAACATGTAAATAAAGTTTTCCTTACCAAGTTTAGTTCCAACAAGCACAATCGGAACATTTGGAGCATAATGCTTTAGCTCTGGGATCCACTGTGAACATCAAATGACGACCAAAATAAAAAAGAGCATGTACTGTGAGTTTATTTGGTCTATAAGAGATACAAATGCTAGTATAATAAATAATAAATATATATACAACGGCTAAGAGGGAAATCTACTATGCTTAAGGTCTAATTCTTAAACACTAGACCAAGTCCTCATATATAAGAAATCAAGATGTGCCATAATGAATAGGACTTAGTAAAGGCATATCTTCCAACCTTAAGGTTGAGGGCTTGATTCTTATGCCCTTTCTGCCGCCTCTAAAAACTAAAAAATTGTCATTAACTAAAAACAACGAGCATGATGGCAATCAATAAAGCACATCCATGAGTAATATAATTTCCCTTAAGGGGGCACCTTCTTTATGATAATTTCGCTAAATATATATATGACTCTCTTGACCTTTCTATGACCACAACACTACTTGGTATTTGATGAGAATACTTTAAACTCTTGGTTTAATACTGCGATGATAAGATTACTAATTCTGAACAGAAGGAGTAAAAAGTAACTTGGTTTAATTATGGGATAGCAACATAGAGAATTAAAAGGTGTGATGAAAGAGGTTACCTTCTTGGCTATGTTCTCATAGCTAGCCTTGCTGATGAGAGAGAAAGCCAACAAGAAGACATCAGCACCTCTATAACTGAGAGGTCTAAGCCTGTTATAATCTTCCTGTCCTACAATCACATAAGACCAACCTCAGGCATTCATATATATGCTGACATTATTGATGAGATACAAAATTTTCTCTGTTTTTCTTTTTGGGGTGTTGCCAAACAAGGCAGTATTTGTCTCACCTGCAGTATCCCATAGTCCAAGGTTGACTGTACTCCCATCCACTACCACATTAGCACTGAAGTTGTCAAACACTGTTGGCACATAATCCTGTTTAATTACCAATTACCACAATGTCCTGTTAAATCAAGGAAACTACAAAATATGTTTAAAGACATATATTGAATTTCAAGGGCGGGGCAGGGATGATATTTGATCAAGTAGAAGTCACATCTCTGGGATGAAAAAGTGAACCAAATAGTCACCTTATTAAAATATAAGAGTTAACCCTCTAAAATTCAGAGTCACTTCTCTATATAGGAGTCACTATTCTAAACAACTAGTCGATACGATAGACCAAATTCATGCTAGACTTATCCAATTCTCTTTACAATTTCAACATTTCACTAATATAGATCACAATAAATTTGTAATAGTAAGGTTATATACATCTAGAAATTTTCAAAAGCAGGATTTGGCTGAATTGTTATTGTTGTGGTTGTATTAATATTGTTCAATAATGATAATGAAATTAAGTGTTGAAACTTACAGTGGGAAAGGTGTTGCTGGTATAGGAGATGAGCATGCATGTCTTCCCAACAGCTCCATCACCAACAGTAACACACTTGATAAACCTTGCTGTACTCATCTTCTCTCTCTTCTTAATTTCCAATCTTTCTCTCTCTACCTTATTTCTTATGCTCCATTAACAACTTGAAACCCAAGTGACTTGCAGGTTTTTAAGAAATGGAAAATGAGGGGATTTGAAACTTCAAATTTTGAAAGAAAAATGGAGGGCATATTTAATGACCTTAGCTTGCAAAGATCATCATCCACATTTTGTTTTATTAAATATGTTTTCTTTTCTCTCTCTCTCTCTCTCTTTCTTTCTTTCTTTTTCTGTTGCCTATCTTTTTTCCAAATTGACAATGATTGCTTAATGCTTTTCTGTTCCTTTAAGTGCAAGGGCCATAGCCAATTGTTGCCAACCAAAAGATCAGTTGGATGTTTGGTGTTAGTGTTAGTTGGTTAAGTGTTGGCCAAGGGATATAACAAATCTTTGAATCATGGATATTTGAGAAGACTACACTAAGCATTGCTTAATTAGGCAAAATACTATGATGGGTTTTTTAAATCATTTTATAGGAAAAAGGTCAAAACCTCTTGTCATAGAGGAATAAATATGTTATACACAAATGTATAATACTACGAAATATTCAAGAGGGTATTTGTACATATTAAATAATTACTCGAATACAATAAACAAATCCGCATCCGTATTTAGAGTATGTTAAATCATGTTTACGCTAGGCTAAGACTCCTCATATAGTAAAAGGTCTCCTAATGCTTGATTGTCCATTCGCAATGCTCAAACTTAAAACCTTGTTTAAAAGACTGCAATCTCTTTACTACTTGACTTATAGGTGACAAATCTCGAGACAATCGATATTATATATACATTTCATCGTCAACTGGAAGAGAAAAAAAATCTAAAATAGTGACAAATTATTGTATGCCATACCGTTGACGTGGTGATGACATGATGAATGAAATCAAAATAAATGAAGTGAAATCAAGGAATTCTGTTAACAGTTGATATTGACCCAAGAGCAGAAACATATGCACTATGATTATCTATCTATCTATCTATCTATCTGTCAAGTGTCAACATGAACATACCTGTCTTGAAGATTGAAGATACATACATTCTGTACATGTCACCCTTTTGTTGTGGGTGTCACCATATTGAATTAATTAACTACTACTGTTTTTCTCTTTCCTCCGGCAAAAGTTTCCATGTGCTAATCTTGATTGAAGTAAAGTTTAGACTACATACTAATTAATCCAACTTGCATGTATAATGATGATTAACATTATAGTACTCAATTTTAGAGGGCCAAAATTGGGTTTGTATATGTATGCTTACAAAATTGCACGCTATATCATTTCCACTAATTAATCTAATAATTTATAATCAAGACTACTTTAATTTAAGATATATTGGTAGTCATGATTATTGACACAAAACAAATCAAAGTAGTAGCTATTGCCTATTTGGGATGTGTTCATGTATGTGTAGCACCAGTCCCCTATACGAAGTATAACGAGGGGGAAAGGATATACAATATAATGTTACAAGATATGATTTTGGTATGAGAAATTGAAATCGAGTTAATAAAGTAATAATAATCTATGAAGACATATACGGTTCGTGCTTGTAAGAGGCTTGTATTTGCATACCTATTTGTCATCCCAAAATCTCTTTGAGAACAAATTTCATATGAATCCATAAGGGGGAGAGAGATAGTGGTAAACGGCGAGTAGGAGAGAAGGTCGGTAACTTCTGATCATATATGATCTGGGATTATGTTTTATATAGCCATAGACAACCGTCAACAGTAAGATATACACATTTTTACATTCATTGAACAAAGTATTTCAGGGGTACCACGTAAAACTTATTATAGCACAAGGTTACAATATATATAAAACTTGTCAAAGTTACATGGGTATCTTATATAAATACCTGCGATAAAAATTCAAAAACCCTTCACTAGCCATTGTGTATAAGTATAAGGGTCAAAATGGAGTTGAGGGCAAAATTGCCATTTTCAAAAATTCAAAATTCAAACTGTAACGGACTCCCTAACGACGGTTGGTCATGGATAGCATCACCAAAATAAAAAGGACAGGATACCAATTTCACACTTGCAGCGTGTGGACACATTATTAATCAACGCTAATTAAATACAGGAGTATCACGTAAAATTTCTCAAATAAAAAATATTTGAAAACATAGTCACCCAAAAAACAATATTATTGCATAGATGAGAAAATTATGCTACAACATTACCAGCTCATGATATGCACTAAAATCTGAAAAAAAAAAAAAAAGCCAATTATATATTAGTAATTCTAGTACCTATGTAATTAGGGAGCACATATATATAATCTTAAGAATACTTTCTTAGTATCTAACCTCTAACCCCATTGCTTTTGTTTATTTGTTTATTCATTCATTCATCCTCCTATATCAAGGCAACTTGATTATGTATGTCATTCACCTGGAAGATAATAATGTTGGTTAAACCCATTAACCAAATGTTGTTGTTGAGTAACAACCGAACCAACAACGTTAACATGATCTCTCTCTTGTCTCATTTTCTCTGCCCCATGCAAATTATTTTGTGATCCATAATTCCCATACAAACCCGGATCCATAACCGGGCCGCAACCCGCCCGAATACAATCCACCAATGCAACACTATCATGGATCCCACCAACACAGTTCACCTTGTTGTTATTATTACCACCCGACCCGTTAGTGCTACCATTCATGCTCCACCCGATCATCCCGGGCCCTGACTTGTAAACGAGCCCATTGTGCCCGTTTTGGGTCACTAACGGGCCGGGTTGGTGATGATGGGTATGGGTTTGGGTATGGATCGTGTCGGATTGGTATAACTTGAGTTCATCATAGATTTTTCGGTACTCGCCATACGGGCCTAGAACCGGATCCTTTTGGCGACAAAGGGCCTCCCAAATGAGAGAATCCGCGACCCGTTTTCGATCCTCTTCGGTTAAGAGGTTCTTCACCATTTTTTGGACATTGCTTACACCAAATACCTTATGAACCGCTTGAAATTCCCGGATCTTTTCGGCTGGGAAATACGGAGCCAAGATGCACTTATCAGTACATTTCTTCCTTTGGTGCTTACATGCTGCACAAGCTTGGTGTGTCCCTGCAATTCCATTAGTCCTATGCATTTTTTTTCCAATCAATTGTATAAATAATATTAGAAGAATGTATTTTTATTTCAAATAAATCTAAATTAAATGAAGGGAAAAAAGGGTATTAGAGTTAGTGGATAAGCATAAGATGATCATCAAATGATCAAAACATGGGAAAAAAAACATTGATATGGGCAAAGGAAAGAAAATACAAGTTTAGTGCATGGGTTGAATATATAAAGTTTGCTAGGAATTAACAAAGAGAGGGAAGTATGAGTATCCACATATTTAATAATGAGTGAGAGAATGACAAGAAGACACCCTTAGAAGTTGATGAACTAGGCCATGTTTGAAGCATGAAAAGATGGCTTACTATAAAATAAATTAGGGTTTGTCATAAGTTCATCAAATTGTAGGTAGCTCACAAGAAGATTAAGAGTTTAAATTGGTGTATTTTATTAAGTCATGTAACTAAAACAAATAGTTAGCAAAAGTCAACGAGGTGATACTTTATATAGTTATCTAGATATACCTAACCCCTTGTCAAGATCTAGTAATTATTAAGCTTTAAGTCTTTGATAAAGATTAGGCTCGACAGGACAATATAGTTTCCTTTTTTGTTTATCTATTTGATATAGAAAAGCACGTAGTTAGAAACTTAGAATAATGATGATAGTTTTTAAATCTTAAGTACTATCACTAAAGTTTATACCAATTACTAAATGTCAAAAAGTCATTTAAGACATTTCAAATGGTGTTACTTTACTTTTTATTAGAACAAGTGTTACCATGAAAAGGCCTATCTAATTGTAAAAAGATTGATTGACTTAAAACAAAAATCAATTTCTAACATGGGTGAAATGGAGAACATGGAAATGAGTAAAAATTAGATAGGATTATGCAAGCAATTAATGGAAGTAGCTTACCATTATGGAGGATTCTTAGTTGTAGCTTGAAAATGTAATATGGCAATGGCAAGTGTTGCTTACCATGTACATGATCTTACTTGGTAAATAAAGTTCAAAAGTTGTAAGACTCATCCCCATTGGAACACTATCTACTCATTTCTCATATTTCATAGAAGTTCATATTATTCTAACCTCCGTTAAAACTTCAAATAAAGGCAATTAAACCTGTTTTTTTTTTTTTTTTTTTAAAAAAGAAAATTGATTTGACATGGGTCAAAATAGATCCAAACACAGAAAAATATCCTCAAATTAACTCCTTAATTAGCCAATAATTCAAAACCATAGTTCTTCATGGTAACTATTACTATGGCTTAATTAACTTTAGTTCCCCTCCAAGCAGTCCAACTTAATAGATCAAATTAAAACCCAATTATCCAAGTGATGTTTGACCTACTGATATACAAGTTACTTGTGCACAAATTCGTTTAATACTTGTGCCTTATGAGGTGTCTCTTAAGTATGCTTAAAAAGAAACTACCCGAGGTCGTATATTATGCCCGATAAGAAAAAAAAAAAAAAAGCAAACAAAACAAAGTAGTTGACTGTTAGTCCTTGGAAGCACAAGCAAACCACTAACATTCTAGTCTTAAAGCAACTAGACTTAGTAATACTCGGCCATAGAAATGCCGTTGGCCCTGGCCTGGTCATCGGCGTCGCGGCATGAAGACGACACTGATTCCGACGCCATTTTTACTTTCTCTCTCCTCCTTCATCTTCCTCTTCTTCATTGCATCCTCTGCTCCATCTTCTTCCTCCATTCTTCGCGGACTTCACCCCCTTGGTTCTCTCTCTCTCTCTCTCTTTATTTTTCTCTCTCATTTAACCCTACGTTTCTTGCTGTTCTTTCTCTCTAATTGTTGAATAAATTTGAAAATAAGGTCCGTTTTGTGGTTGCAGATGCTAAGTATTTTGAATCGGAGGTGATCAAATGCAAGGACGGTTCTAAATCCTTTGCTAGAGACCGTGTCAACGATGATTTTTGCGATTGCTTTGATGGAACTGACGAGCCTGGTAATTCTCCAGTTCCCTTTTCGTTCAATTTTGCCCTAAATTGAGCTGGTGAATCGCTCTTAATGTTGATTTCAGAGTATTTAAATTATGGCTTAATTTTGGGGATATGAACGTATCTAATAAGAGTAAACATTGGGAAGACTAGGTTTCAAGCTGAGGGGATTCTTTTGAACGCCATTAGTGAATTAGAGGTTCTTACCAGAGAGAGCGGAAATTGGAGGAGAAACATGGATTAGTAGAGCAAGAACAGTTAAATGCGGAATTACTCATTGAAAGAATTGTGTAGGAGTAGAACTTGTATCCTTAAAGAATTAAATGGTCTTTACTTGAATTAGCAAAAAGATTGTTTGAAATGGTTCATCATTGTGGAGTGTTAAGGATATAGAACTGTGTTTATGCAGAAAATTAGGAGGTTTCTTATGTCTGGAGCCTTAGTGACTACTGACTAGTAGTTCTTGGTTAATGAAGGGTCAGTAACTATGATTGAATGTGAGTCTGAGAGTTCTAGAAAAAAGGTTTGCTTCTTCTTGGAACTCAATTTGTGGTGTGTGTTAAGGAGATATCTGGGTTCTTGTTTTGGATCTTTATTTTCTTTGTGGGGTTGTTTAGTGGGCCAAGTTTGTGTCAGTGTTTAAGTTGCACATATTGATGTCTCAATGTGATGGTGTATCACTGGGTGTTAAGTGTTCTTTTATTGTCATATGTGCTTTAAAAGTTTCCTGCAAATGCACATGGTTGAGGGTGTGATGAGATGGGGCTTTGGCATGATCAATTAGATGTCTATGTTTCCGTGGGTATAAGAAAATTTACTGTTAACTTCTAGTGAATTGGGAATGTTGTAAGGTGCTGTTAAGGAGTGGCCTCTATTTTTTTCGAGGAGTGATCCATGTTGGGGGTCTCTCAGTAGGTGGTTGTATTTTTTGATTGCAGATTGAAAAAGCTCTGCGGGATCTCATTTGCATTTCTTTCTCCCCACGTCTAGTTTACCCCCAATAATGGTAGCTATGAACGAGATGTTTTAAAGTCTCAATCTTCCACTCCAGTGGTTGCCACTATAATTGTGCATCAATGGCATTGGAGTAGTTGGCAAAGGCAGGAGGATCTCTTCGTTTCCCTGTGCAGTATGAAGATTGCTCACTAATAAATGCATATCCCTGCTGCCATGCCCATGCCAAAGATGAAGTCTTAAAGGGTTATCTTGATCCAATTATTTTCAATTTTGGTTCTAGATTGTACAAGGCTTCGGACTCGGGAATGAAGATAAATAATTCCTGTCGCTCCCCACTGTTTCCTCAAGGTTATGTTTATGCTGGTGGTAGCCAGTGTTTGTTGCTTTACTGCCATTGGCGTAGCCTAGGACAGTGAAGTAATATGGTCTAGGAAAGGTCATCTGAGAGCTTGCAGTGCTTGTTGCTTGGAATTCTGTTTTGTTAAGAGTAAGGTTTCATGAGAGGGGTGGTAAAGGTTGAGTTTGTGGCCAAGTCACCAAGTCACCAAAATTTGATTTTTTCCATTCTCCAGGAGTATTAATCCATTCAGTATGAAATGAACCAATCAAAGGTATGAGTGAAATGAAATTAAAATTGAATGTGAAATAGGAAGAAGAAAGAGAGCTTGTGGCCACATGGATTCCTTCCCATCCCATGAACTATTATTGCTGGACATGTTTAGCAGGAGGGAATATTGATAAAGCATAAAATGTCATCCATGGCTGCCAATCCAATTGTGTCGATAGTGGGACTGCACTTCTTGGCATGAACCGATTAGGTAGAGTGGCAAGAGCTGATAATGAAAATCTGTCCCGGGCCCAGCTTAAACGGGCTTTGGGCCGGGTTGCATGCTTTTTTGGCCGAATTTTCGATATTTTTTCCTTTCTTCATTTGGGCATAACTTTTCATATGGTTAGATGTTTGGGTGGTTGTTTTTTGAAGCCTCAACTTTTAGAGATCCACACAATTATGACAATGAATTTTCGAGTACTTTGTACTTTTGTATTTTGGCTACTTTGAGGAACATTTCATAAAAACTTGTGTATTTGAACATTGCACATAAAAAAAATGAACTTATGAGTACTATCTTTATCTTCCAGAATCACCCAAAAAGAAGGGAAAATATAAACAATTTGGTCTGTTTCGGGCCAACCTGTTGGGCCTGACCTTCGGCGCGAAACGGGGTTGGGCCAGGCGGGTCAATCTTGATCAGCCTGTCTGTGCCATGAGGCCTGGTACATAAGCTTGACAGAATTCTTTTTTGATGGTATATTGTCATGTCAATATCAAGTGAGGGAAAAATTATAGGTTTTGGTTACTTGGTCTAAATTATAAATCAATCTTTCAGATTCATTCACTAGCTAATTCACTGCGGGAGTATTACATCTGTGTTTATAAACTAAAATTAAAGTGTCGCTCTAATACAAGCTACTGCAGAACAGAATCGATTATATTATGGCTTTCTTTGTGGTTGCTGTGAATTATTGTGATTGTGGCACTGTTGTTATCAAGTAAAGCAGTGATAGTGTTCAGTGTTTTAACTGTTGACTATATATAGGTATTGTTCTTTCAAATTGTTGCTTAATTGACAGCACTTATTCATGTGATTTAAATGAAAGCTTTCTAAGGACTAATATAATTAAAATGTTGAAATATTTGCCAAACACTTGTGAAATTCATAAGCTCTTTCAAAGTACAATCTCAACACGACCTTAAAACATGCTGATCTAGGAAATACATTATACACTTAACACTAATTTAAAAGGTAGATTTATTCTTTAACTATGATTGTTCTATTGCAGTCTTGACTCTTATTAAATGTTTAATTGATTGCAGTATGGGTGATCAAAGCTAATAACAACTATCTTCTATACAAACTACCCACATTTAGGGATGATATTAATTTTCCTGCTTAATTAAGGTTATTGACTAGCTGCAGACTGGTGGTGGCAGTAATTTAGGGACGGTACTTACAAGATAGGAGCATATGCGCAGTCATATATAATAATGCATTGTGCCGATTTATTCCTTCTGTTATCAAGCAAAGGATATCAAAAATCATTCTAATTTGATGTTCATCCTTCACTGATGGAACTGATGGGTTAAAAAGATCTTGACTCTGCATTTTCTATTCTACGCCCAAAGCTGTGAATTGTGATTATTGTATTCAAAGGTCATAATTCTATGGCCTAAGCATTTCAAATTTACCCAATAATATGCTGTGTGATAAATTCCTGTTGCAAAACACGAATTTAAGAGTAATATGGAAAGGAGTCACTTTATGCTAAAAATTGTTATGTTGAATAGTATATGGATGTCTTTATTCGTTTTGACTTTGATTGGTTTCTAATTCTTTGATTAATTTTTTAGTTTGACATATGACTTATGCCTTGTTCTTCTGTATTCTGCCTGTAGGGACCTCCGCATGCCCAAATGGCAAGTTTTATTGTATGAATCTGGGAAGTACGCCACGCTTTTTGTTTTCATCCCGCGTGAATGATCATATTTGTGGTATGTACTTCGATGAGATAATAAGGTCTTTTCTCATCTGTATCAGAACCAATAAATTCACAGCACAAATGTTCTACAGTTTTGTTGTGTAATTCAAAAGCTACCACTGGTCTGTGAAATTCATCTGGCTGGTTCCACGACTACTTCTCTGTAATCTTCACAAGCATTTAACTATCAGTTCAATTTCATATGCAGATTGCTGTGATGGAAGTGATGAATATGATGGAGTCATAGATTGCCCCAACACCTGCATCCTGGGAGGTAGTATTGAATACAAAAGGGCGGAATATCGCCACAAATCTCCAATTGTTATTCAGGCACGTGAAAGGAAACCAAATGGAAAATTGGACTTGATTCAGAGCTTTAAAGGTATTTCAGAAAGACCCTGTCACTTATGCTTCCATTACAATTGTACTTGTACAATGTAGCTGATAAGTGTTTTTGGGAATCAGATCTGAAGGTACTGGCATTGATCCAGTTGATCGTCATTCTTTGTATTTTGGCTTTCTGGTTCTTCTATCATCGTATCAAGTCAAGAAGGCGGCGATATCGTTGAAGAGCGTACACTGCCTAACTACAATTTGTGTGCTCAATACATGTCGACAAATTAACTTCTCTTGTATGGATCCAGGGCTGACATATCATACTGTTATGCAAATGAACTGAAGTTTTTAGTACAAGAAGCTAGCTGCATAACTCCAAGAGACAGAGTGTGGTATGAAGAAATTTTGTGGCTTGATACTGAGGTTTGATCAATCAGCTTGGCATACAGCTTAAACCTTAGCTTGTATATATAGTATATACATATATTCTTTTTGATCAGCCAAAGAGCGGTGATACATGCAGCCTGAAATATATCTGAAGCAGTTAAAAACTTTTTTCCACTCGGTTGTTTAACAGTGTACCTTGATTTTAGTAGGAGATTAGGACACTAAGCTGATCTGCTTAAGCTACTGACATTAGTGGTTCAGTCATGTTGATGCTTATTTTCGACTGATAAAGTTTTTTCGTAATCAATAGATAGAATTGTGCATCTGAGGCTTGCTGACTCTGATACTTATTCTCCGTTTTGGGACTTTATAGTTTTTGGCAACTGCTCAAGCATTCTCCAATCTCTATTTATTTGTTAGTATTCATACAGATGAGAATGTTGGCAAAAGGCATATAACCGGAAGCCTGCACCGGCTCATACAGACCCACCCCTAGTACAGATGAGAATGTTGATAGAACTGAACTGAGCTATTGTAATTTGTAAATGGGAATAGACATTATTTTAGCCATGTGATGATTTCAACTTGCAAGTCTTATGATAAGTTAGCCATTTTTTTAAATCTTCACCATGCTGTTTTCAATTTAGTTAAGTTTTGCAAATTTTTTTCGGTTTTAGTTAAGATCAAATCGAATTATTCAGCTTTATTTAAAATTAAGTCTACACTCACGATGCTTAAAACTACGGTAGCAAAGAAATTCTCGAAATATGGATTAAGGCTGCATAAGATTAAGAAATATAGGCTCTGTTCATTTCATTGTTTCCATCTTGCAATTAGTTTGTATAGTTCAATTATGCAACTTACTCATTTAGCTCATTTTAGTTCAATACCTTTCATTGAGATAAACAGAGCCACTAACAGACTAATCATCAACCAGTTAATATCCAAAATACCGGCATAGCTTCCAACCAAACAATCTCAAATTCACAGGCCAATCAACCATTAATCCATTAAATCAAGTCAAGACAAAGCCAAAAAAAAAAAAACTACTTGGGAGAATCTCTGAGATGATTTTAGTTTTGTCTGGCCAACTTGACTAGTCTTAATAAGGTCACCACTTAGCCCAATTTTAATAAAGCGCATTTAGGCCCAACCCACAAATCTTTATTATTCATGCGTCTCATGTCTAATAATTCTATGAGACACGACTCAAACAGGAATTTGCCTTGCTTGGCACATCGGTATATTACCTCACTCACCCTTGCCTGATTACCCCGCAGCAAACCAAACACACCCAGCGCATAAGCTTGCGGGAATTGTACCAGTACAAAAACGTGCCCGCTGTTTTCCCTCCATCTCTCTCTCTCCTCCATTCGCCATTGCCAAGCAGCAAATTCCACCATGTCAAACAACTCATACAATATCATAAGGATGTGTCTATTTCATCAATGGAGGGGAGTTGTTTGTTAGGGTTTGATTTGCCCACCAGGTGTTCGATAATATGCCCCAGTGAACAATACAACTTCCAAGCTGTATTTCTCAAAGCGTCACTGCAGAATGCAGATGTGGTAACTTGGCTTCTGAATCATCTTGTGTTGCAGGTTTTGTATTATTAACATGGCTCTATTAGCAGCAAGGAAGTTCACAATTCATCATCAACATTGGCGCTCTTTGCTAAGGTTCTCTTCCTCAGTGGAGCAATCTGTGAAAATGGCTGTTACCAACAAATCGTATGAGCAAATTCCGGATTTGATTACATCCTTAGAAGAATCTTGCAACTCAAAAAATCCCTTTTCATTTCTCTCCTCATTGATGCCAAGCTATAGAACCCAAGTAGTTGATGAAATGTTACAATCTTTCATTCGTGTCAAACCCCATACCCGCCTCAAACTCACATTTGACTATCTACTCACTTACACCCTTCAAAGCTCTGAGCCTTTTCCACTTGCTCTTGCCACCCTCCAACGTACTCTTCGTTCGGGCTGCTGCCCTGTTCCTCACACCCATATTCTCCTTTCGTCCGCTTGGGTTGATCACCGATGTCAATCTCAATCAGTGCCCGACATTCTTAGAGACATGAACACGATTGGGTATCGGCCTGATTCTGGAACTTGCAATTTCATAATCACATCACTTTGTGCTGTTGACCACTTGGAGGAGGCTGTTGAAGTACTAAGGGGAATGACTGAAGCTGTATGTATTCCTGATGTTGAGAGTTATAGTACTGTAATAGCTGCGTTCTGTAAGGTTGGGAAGACAGACATGGCGGTCTCATTGATGAAGGAAATGGTTGGGAAACTTCGTCTGTCTCCAAAGCAAGCAACACTGGTGAAATTAGCAGCATCGTTACGTGCAAACAAGGAGATATGGAGAGCGGTTGAGATGATTGAGTTCTTAGAGAAAAAGGGTTTCCTTGTTGGGTTCGAGTGTTATGAGCTTGTGCTTGAGGGTTGCGTGGAATGTAGAGTGTTCATTTTGGCAGGAAAGACGGCAACAATGATGACTGAGAAAGGGTTCATACCATTTATTAAAGTCAGGCAGAAGGTAGTTGAGGGGCTGGCTGAGATTGGTGAATGGAAGCTAGCATGTGCTGTGAGGAACAGATTTGCGGAACTGAACTCGTAGCTAATTTGAAGAAGGAAAGAGGCCAAAAATGAAGATACATACTTCCTGTATTTAAAATAAAATAAAAAAAGAAAAATTCTAAGAAGGAAGTCCACATCAAGGCAAATGGAAATGTAATGTTTTTGCAAGGCAAGTCCATTATATATACTTCATTTCCAGGTTCAAATGAGTACTAACAGATTTTAAAGCACTCGTTTGCATGTCTTTCTGAGCCACTAATCATATGATCCATTTTTTCATTTCCCCTGTAACAGAGGCATGGATTTTCTTCATGCCTCCCAATAACCAGTGGTTAATTTCTTTTAGTGTCGAACTCAAAATATCTACTCCTTATTTAGGAGTACTTGTTTCCCTTCCATAGTTGCAGCAAGTGTATGAGGATAGGCTATGACTAGTTATGTTCATGCTATATTATTGTTCCCACCCTTAAGTTATTGTAGCTTGAATGATTTTGAATAGCTTGCTTTGGAAGATATTGAAGTCACATTATTCATTAGCTGTATGATAGGTGAGGTATGAACTCGAGAAAATTTAGTATAACCTGCATGCATGTTTATTCATAAATTTCCAAACAATTGTGGTATTCATATATTCTTTATTCTTTATGCATCAAACAAGAGATGCACATTGCACTTGCATTAGTTTTGGCTATTATCCTTCAAATGGAATTATATTTCTTTGGCCAGTAATCTTCAAAATGAATGAGCAAGGGTGACTAAACTAAGGCCTATTGTTTGAAGAGTAGCAAGTTTATTGTAGGACCTGTGCTTCTACTGTATAACTGATCTTACTCTGTTCAGTTCTTATACCATTACTTGATTAGAATCCAATTGTATCTTTTCTCACATGCTTGAAACAAGTATTTAAACATGAAATGGTCCCGATATCTTTTTCTCAGCCAGCTTTGTAAAGCAATTAAATAGGATAACTGGCTTTCATAGCTATGCCACAAAGGCCTGTTCCATCCGATGCATCACGCGCCATCTTTATATAGCCACCTTCCCCCCAGTCAGTACCCCATGAATTCTTAATCAGCCAGTACTTCTTGCCCTCGTCTTCTCCATATCCAACAACGGTGACACCATGGTTAAGACTTGTCCCACAAAAACCCTCAAATATACCCCCTTCGTAGAACTGAAATTCATACCCACCAGCATCAATAGCAACAGATACAGGCTGTTCGGCAACTTTAGCTTGTAGGATTTGTGTGTTGTTAGCAGGTATTGTCTTATACCCCTTTATTTTGACTTGTTTTTTATCTTTAGCTTTGTCACAATGGCCATCTCTTCCTTTGTATGGGTAATCTCTTTCAGTAGCTATACCACCATTTTTTTCAATGTATTCAAAAGCTTTTTCCATGTACCCTCCATTGCAGCCTTGATTTTCACCATGGTCGCAGTCTACAAGTTCTTGCTCAGATAAGGAAACTAGCCTTTCAGTTCTGATCTTGTGAAGGCCTTCTACTGCTGCTACCGCGGAGAAAGCCCAGCAGCTTCCTGTAAAAGGTAGAGTTTTGATTGGTATTTATGTTCCTTAGGAAAAGGTAGAAGTAGTAATGAGCACCCAACATGGCATCAGTCAAATCAATATTTTGATAATTTTCATTTCTAGTAGCTTGCTTAAAAGTTCACAAGTTTTCCCTCTTTATTGTTTTCTGACTTGCAGAATTTTTTCTTTTCTTCATGTACTTTCTGTTGATCTAAGAATCCTTTGAATCATAAGAAATATGACATGAATGAACCCTAGATAGTTTTTAAGCATGTCTTTAGCTTCTTCATATATATATATATATGTGTGTGTGTGTGTGTGTGTGTGTGTGTGTGCATGTAGCTGCAAAGTTCCAACCTCAGTTGCTGCTGTTCTAGAAGCTAGTGCGTTGCTTGGGGGTCATTTTACTTGCAGAAGGCATGCAATACAACCTTATGACATTAGAAGCTGTCGAGTGACTAGATTTTCTACTCCCCTTCCAAACAAAATGATTTGATCTCTATTGTAGTGTTTCTTGGTTTATTTTCTTTTATGGAAAGGGGAGGGGGTTTTTAATGTTATTGTTGTATGTTGAAATTATATGCTTCACATAAGTATTATTTTATAGCATGAAGGGTGAGCGAAATTCGAAAACTTCCACATGGAAAAAGAGTAGAGATACTACCACATTCGCCTTGGTCCTTGATCCGAGTGACTGCACCCTTCTTTCTCCAGTCAACTTCTTTCGGCAAAACCTTGTGGGTTGTATTGATAAGGGTATGATCCAATTTTGGTTCTAAGCTCATCATTCGACCCATGAACAAGAATTGGAACTCCTCATTTGTCAGGTCTGCAAATTTGTTGTCTGTGAGCTTGAAGGATAAATTCTGAGAATTGATGTACTCGATAAATTGAATGTTGGATTGGTAGATTCCAAATCTTAGCTCCCACTCGTCTCTGTTTTTGTATTTCCTTCCGTGTAAATCCTGCCACTGTTGATATCTCTTTTCTACTTTTCTCAGGTCATAAGTTGGACTTGGAGGCCAACTTATTCCAGAATTCGCATATGAAGATATCCACAAAATACAAGAAACTACGAGAAATAAGCAAGAGTTACTGTGGACGGTTGTCAAGGCCATGAGTATTGGCTTGTGCTGTGTTTGAAAATTTTGAAGTGCTTAGTGGAGGGGAAAAAATCTTAAAGAGGTAGACTATGCTTTGTTTCGGAACATGCTTTCTTTGCATATTAATCTGAAAGCTACAAGGCTTTTATTTCAGGTATTTTAACTGTTTCTATTCATGTTTCCTGCATTTACAAATTTCACCAAGGCAAGTATCCTTTGCAGTCCATTTTTGTGTGAACCTTTTCCTTGCACGACAGATCTGACATATCATAGGAGATTGGAGATATGTGTTAGAAATTGCTCCCAGCTTATAATCGAACTTATAAGTTATATATCCGGTCTAGATATGCATGACTGTATAAATGCTCTCATTGTGATAGTATAGTAAGGTTGGGTATGTCTTAATACATTTGCTTTAAGTAGGGGTGCGATAAATCCTGATTCTGTAGTTCACTGCAAAATGTTGCTTTATGGCAAAATATAACTATAGTTTGAAAGAGTAATTTTGGACAGCTATATTGTGAAATGTCCAAACCCAATGAGTCTGAAATTTTTGGTTTAGAGTCAATATTCTGAAAATTAATAATATTATTTTTTCGTTAGTAGCTCAAACCAGATGGAATGCTACCTGAGCCCTAGCACTAGCTCACTGCAACTTAATTCTATTGGTTGAACCTTTTTATTTTTTATTTTTTTTAAAGGTAAGATAATGAGTTGGGACTCCTCATCAGGAAGTTCATAATTCAGATGTGTGTAGTTTTCATACTCCCTCCGGCTTGAAATCATCTTAACACTTTCCTTATTAATCCGGCACATAATGAGCTTAACATTTCCTTATTAGGGTCTTTTTTTTGTATAAAGTTACCAACACACCCCTATTTCCTTTACATTGAAATTTGCAATTATTTGAAAAACAAGTGGCTAAAGACAAATCACCAAGGGCTATGTTGTCCAACATATTTTTTCTTAAAACTAGTGCAAAAAGTAAATGTTAAGATGATTTCAAACCGGAGGGAGTATGTTTTAAATCCAAACTAGTCTGCAATGGCCCAACAGAACTACAGAAGGAAAAAGAAAGATTGATCACTTGATGTCAATGGAGTAGTCCATTATATTTGTATGCTAGTTCTCTTTCCTTTATTTTGTCAATATGGACAACGCACATGTGTACTCTCAATACTCCTTCAACTCATTTAGTCATCTTTTTGTAAAACTTGTCAATTTGGAGATAGGTAACAACGTCCTTGTTAAGACTGTATGCAAATATAAAAACTTGTCTAGTTGCTTGAACATTGGCCCCTTCATCTCATAGATATACCTCTTTCTTGTCTTCTATTTAATTTGTACAAATCACACGTGTATATTAATTAACAAAACTAAGCCGAGCTATAGCTTTTCAATTTTCGCCTTCCCAAGCTTTGGACCGGAGAAATTTCTTTCCGAGTTGAGCAACCAATCTACCTCTGACTCGACTCAATTCAGATACACCCTATTAATACTTCTAGGAGTAGTTCATACTTCATATCAACAATTCAACATATGTACTAATCAATATTCATCTTATTTTAAACCCAAACTCAAAGAAATTTTTATAATGTAATCTTATCTTAACCCATTTCTTCAATTTCTACCTACTTGTAATGTATTATACTTCCATGTCTTGTACTCAGATGAACTCAACAGGAGCAGAAGTGCAAAACACCCTTCTAGGCTCTTTGGACAAAGCAACCAAGAAAGAGAAGTATATAAAATTGATGGCAATTGTGTGGATAGGGTTGAGGCCTTGAGGGCTCTTAATTAAAGAAAGAAAACTTCCAAATGGAGCAGTATCCAGCTGGTGCTGCATATGCATGGTTTGAGCACAAAGCTATCAAAGTTTCAACTTTCAAGAGCATGCTATAGAAGAAATCAGTCACAAATTCACATGGGAGGCATATCATATCATTTCAATATTAATCAACCCCCTTGCTGTGTTGCTTCTCCCTCTCATCAAATCCCTCAGCTACCCCCATTGTTCCATCCATCCACCTTATCCCTGTACATTACTTGTCAAATCTTCATTGTTGTAATTGCTATTCGATAAGTAAATGATTTGAAACGTCACAACTATCGAGAGACCAATTATGAGCAGCGTTAACTGAATAGCAAAATGAAAAATTATTGTATCAAGAAATTATCATTGGAATGTATGTCCGAGTATAAAACTTTTAGATATATTATAATAAACTTGGATTATTGAAATTTTGGAGTTCAGATTGTTTATGTTGAAATGAACATATTTCTTTAACTTGTTGTCCTTGAGTATCTTTTGTATGAAAATGAAAATTAACTAAAACTACCTCAACGACATTTTTATTTTCATTTTTTAATTATAGAACAATATTTCATATTTTAAACGCCGATTAAATTAAAATTGATCACTATAGAAGAAGGAAAGGTTGTAACAAGCAGAGACACTCACGAGTCGCTCGTGGATGAGTTCGGTCAAAGCTCAGCTGAACTCTAGCAGGGTTGTGCTTGGCTTGTCTATGTTCACCAACAGCTCATTTATAAGTTCGATTATACAGTAATATCAGTAATTTTAATTAAATAATCCATATTATAGTACGAAACTCATAATTTGTTCATTAGCTCGGCTCGAGTTCAACTCGTTTACCGAGTCGAGCTCGACTTCAATTTCCAAAGCTCAATCGAGAGCTCATTCGACAAACAATAAGTACTCAAGTCGAGCTTGAACATGGCTCAACCTGGCTCGACTCTACTCGTTTACCGCCCTAGAAGGGAGGGAGGGAGGGAGGGAGGGAGGGGGAAGTGGTCCTTAACCATTAAGGACAGTCTAATTAATGCCTTTGACATTACATAGGCTTGACAATATCAAATTACGACTTGTGGTAACCAAATCATGATCACCATTTTGGTTGATCACTCCGCAGTTGTAGGCAGCAAAAAATAAGCACCCTATATATCTGGGGAGATATAGATACATACTACAATTTCATCTAAATCTATTCTCTCTCTAAATTGGGCGATAATTATGCTAAAATTTTGTCCAACTGTTATAGAAGCCGACATCTAGGGCATGTGGGCAGGACCAAAGATTCCCAAAATTTCAAATCTTAATTACACAAAAACTTCATATTTAAACCCCAAATCCCCCCTACTTTCTTGTTTTACCGTTGGATTCCTTTTCAACATCCCCTTTTTCCTCCCTTTAGCTGTACAATAGCTGTCTCTCTCTCTCTCTCTCCCCCTCTCTCTCAATCTCTATCTCTTATCTTTTTGTTTTTTTTTCTTCTCTCAGGCATAAACACAAACAGTTTCTGGGCATATTTTGGAACAGAGAGAAAGAGGGATTATTTCTCTCTCACACAACATCAACACAACAATCCCTAACCCAAAAAGCCAAAAAGAAGAGGGGAGAGAGATGGAGCCAAAAAAAATTTAAAAAAAAAAAAAAGTTGGTTCAATTTTGAACTACGTGAAACATTTCTTGTTACTAGTCATAATGTCTACACCCCGCCCCACCGCTAGATTGACAGCGAGGGGCAGAGAAAAACCAAGTACATCTTGACATCTCCAAATCCGGTTAAACTTCAAGATATACATCTATGCTAGTGCATGTACGTACATACATGCTATATAGTTCGTGTGGTTCTAATCCCGGGGTAATTGAATTATTTCTAATTACCCTAATAATGGCACAATTGCCCCCCAAAATCCCCAACATTATAGTCCCTAATCATCACCATCATCATCCTAATCCCAATTCTCACCAATGGCCGGAATTCAAACACGAACACGAACCCGACCAGAACAACAACAACAACCCGTCATGGGTAGACGAGTTCATGGAGTTCTCGGCGGCCAAGCGAGGGGCCCACCGGAGGACAATGAGCGACTCGTCGGTTACATTCCTCGAGGCCGGGCCAGTCCCCACCTTCCTTGGCGGGGCGCTCCACGGCCCGGACACCCAACAACGCCGTAGTCACAATGATCGCCATGATGAGGAGAATGAGCAGTTTGAGAAGTTTGATGACGAGCAGTTCATGTCAATGTTCAGTAATGAGCTCGGGTCGTGCTCGAACCCGTCTTCGACGTCGGATCATAATAGCACTAATGAGGATCAGAAAGGGGCGGCGGCCGGAGAGATGGCAAACGGTGAGGAAAGAGAGAAGAGGGAGGAGAGAGAGAGGGCGGAGGAGGTGGAGAGCAAGCAGCAGGGTGGTGGTGGTAGTGGTGGTGGTGGGAATTTGAAAGCAGAGCAAGGACAACAAGCAGTAGTGAATGAGGGGGCTAAGAGTGGTGGCAATGCTGGTGGTGCTAATGGTGCTAATAATTCAAATGCTGGTGGTGGTGATCAACAAATAGTGGCTGATCCTAAGAGAGTTAAGAGGTATAGTACAAACTAGTTACTATATACTTGCATGCATTATTATGTTTCCATGGGATATTGCTGCTAATAATAGTTTCATGGAAAATTTTCACTCAATTTTGACATTTTTTCACAAACGTATCTTAAGATTTAGATAGTGGTTCTTGGTTGGTTCCCTAGGAAATGTTTCAGCTCCTTAAAAGTTCAAAATATGGATCGGAGATGGAAAAGGAAAATTGTCAGGAAAAGTTTTAAGCAAAATATGGAGATGGAAAAGGAAAATTGTTGAAAATTGAATCAAGGAAAAGTTTAAACTTTTTAGGAATTAAGGCAAGCACACTCTTAGTAATAGTATACTACTCCATATGTTATATACTATGAATGCTTGTTCAAGATCAATTACTTTGGTAGTCTTTTATAAACTTGGTTCATCGTATGGACTAACTTATAAGAGGTGACTCTTATGCTTTAGAGGGGCGACTTTCACTTTTAGTGTGATAATTCTTGGATGATTTCTTCCCTTTAGAGATAAGTTTCGTGATGGATCAAAATTATACAAAACTTTGCGTTATAGTATTTAATTTGTTTGTTATAAATTGCTAGTTTACAAAAATATATTGATTATGTTTGAAATTAAATGGGAAAATACAGAATATTGGCAAACAGACAATCAGCCCAAAGATCAAGAGTGAGGAAGCTCCAATACATCTCTGAGCTTGAACGCAGCGTTACTGCACTACAAGTGAGTTACTTAGCTTTTGTATTTGTATTTGTAATTACAATTACAATATAAATCTCGTAATTATCTATCTATTTATTTATTTATTTTATTTTTGTCCATTGAAGAGTGAGGTATCGATGTTGTCACCAAGAGTTGCATTTCTAGATCAACAACGCATGATTCTGAACCTTGACAACAGCGCTCTCAAAGCCAAACTTGCTGCTCTTGCCCAAGACAAGATTTTCAAGGATGGTATGTTTTTAGAGCTTTCATTCACACCCTCTTCATTCTATCGTTATCATTCTGCGACTCTGCGTCCAGTTTAATTCAATTTGGCGCATTATATTCGGTTCAGTTTTGTTCATTTCCATTTATTTGAAATGCACATTGTCTCATCCATTAAATAATTGTAGAGTATTATGTCAATGACACATGAGGAGTCAATACAAACATGTGGACGGGTTTTAGACCAAATTCTTATATACAATGCAACTCCCAAGATATTTTACTAATTAAACTAGTTAGCTTCCACAAATACATCAAATTATAAACATACTACTATATTTTTTAAAAGCCATCTTTTAAAATTATCTTGCAATATACTCTCTCCATCTTGCTTTAACATTAACATTTCACTATCTGCACAAAGTTTAAGAAGGGAAGTGTGGTATATTTTCCTATTTTACCCTTTGAGTTGATAGTGTATTAAATCAAATATAGGGGGTGAATGGAGGTGGTATTTGATTGTTTTTTAAACATTTTTGTGAGAAAAAACAAAGGTATTTCTGGCTTTTTTGGGATAATTGTGAAATGTTAAGGTAACAATAGGACAAATGAAAGAGTTAAATGTTTATGTAATAGTGGGACAGAGGGAGTATGAACTACCACTAATACTATAATTGTTAATGTGCAACATTCTATTGGTGTAAATTAGTTCCTTAGGAAAATTATAAAATGTCATTTTCTTTACAAAATAAGCTACTTTAAAGATAATCTCTGACCGCAAAAGAGGTTGCTAATTTGCGTCTCCGATGAAGTGCAGCTCACCAAGAAGCATTGAAGAGGGAAATAGAGAGGTTAAGGCAAGTTTTCTACCAGCAGAACCTGAAGAACGACGGCACCATGACACCGCAATCCTCCTCGCCATTGCCATCTCCGGGGGTTCAGCCACCACGCTCCGATATCAGAGACAACGACAACGAGCAGCCTACAGTATCCTAAATGTAGAACACTTCTTGAATATGCAGGGCTCGTTAATTGTGTCAACTTCAGACAAGTCTGCTCAACGCCAAACATGATATAATGTCCAGACATTGTACTATACCATACGAATTTTCAGTCATCAGCACAACTTTGTAGAAAGCAAATGTAAAACATTTCTCTCTTCTTTCCCCGTTTCTACACATACATAATGCAATCACATGATACAGATGAAAGTGACTATATTCACCAAGATTAAAATACAGTACAAGGTAGCAATATGCAACCCAAAAACGCAAAACGTATAAACGCTGATGAGATTGGTGACCACAATCAAACAGAGACTATGGGAAATGAATGACGAGTAGAAACTAGCATGCACATTCAAGACCACTATACATTATCTTCTGTAAAGCATGTTAAAACAGTAGTGTCAGGTAGTGTAACAGCTGCTACTAAAGGGTTTCAAAGATCAATTGTGGCAAGCATGCTAACAGTCTTCACAGACGAATTAACATGGAAGACAGATTGATAACAGCAAATGCTGCACGATTCAAATCTCCGATTAGTACAGGGAATACTAGAATATATCATGTATACCCAAAGCACAGGCCTACCAGCCAATCTCTCCCTTCAGTTTTCAAGAAATCCAGAACACCAACTGCTAAAATATTATCATCAGGTTAAGACCAAGCCAAATACCCAAACCTAGGACTTTGAACTGAAATGGAGTCCTGCTGAAATCGGATACATACAATGAAAACAATGCAGTCTCACTGTTACAATCAGAAATTTTTTTAAAAAAAATAAAAATAAAAATAAAAAAATAAAAGAACATATAAGAAAGAAAGAAAGAACAAGGAAATAACAGCTTTAAGCCAGTGGGAGGAAAAAGTATGGAAACTCATGTTCAAGCACTGTAAGTGTATAGAATCCGGAGAGGAAGCAATGCTCGATAACATGTTCCATAATTACGCATTCAAAAGAAGAGAAGGTGTGTCTATTATGTCACTCAACCTCCATCACCTGCTAACAGTTTATAGGCGTTTAATTCAAAATATTTAGGGCGACACAGAGTTGGACTAGGAGGAGTAGGTACTAAATTGTAGCATATCAGAAAGGCATAGCACTTGCGGTATGTTTGACTAGACTTTTTGGAGCTTTGGTTTCTCCCTCCCATCCTCCTCAAAATAATGCTTGCCAAATGCTGGGACAGCCCCTGGGATGGCTAGAAGCAGAGGCTTCAAATGGGAGCTTCTGCTTCTGGCCCTCCTGGGAGCTGTTTTCAGCTTCTCAGAAACTGAATTTGATGAGGTGGAGGAGGAAGAGGGTGAGTGGCAAACGGGAGGGAGAAACCAGAGCTTCTAAGAAGCCAGACCATACACACCTTAGCTCAACTTTAGGCATTAACAGTAGAAAGTTACTCTACTATAGAAAAAATGTAGACACAATAGCTGATAACGCCAGCACAGACCAACAAGGAAGCATCCGGCATTTTTTGAGCAATTGAAATATGAGTATATAGTTCACAACTCAAACTTTAGATAAACCTGTCACAGCTATGTAGGACAAAATGTTAACAACATTAGCCAAAATAAGGGGGTAGCACAGAGCATGGTATGAGGCTCCTGTCAAAGCAGTGACTTTGTCACCCACATCCGAAAACAAAATTAAATGATGAGTGTAAAATGAAGAGCTCCAAAATGCAATGAGTTCAAAAGACAGTTACTACAAAGCCTTCCGCCTGGGAAAGGTATTATTAGAACTAGCGTGTTAAATGATCAGCCAAAGTGTGAAGGAACAGAATAGAAAATATCAAAAAGTAGATCACACAAGTGAAATTTTCGCACATTCGAACGAGAATGCCTGCATATTTCAGAGGAATGGACAAACAGAAGAGTGTGGAGGTTAAACATTACTTTCACATAAACACAGCATTCAGGACCCTCAAAGTTAGGATGGATGACATCTAGCCAATATCCGGGAAGCCTTGGATACAAAAGTAGACACAAAAGACAAGTTCACGTCCTGTTGCCGCCACTAGCAATGGGCAGTTACACTTTCCTAAACATTATCATTAGTCATATTAGACAAGGAATATACTAGACCGAGAAACAAGAGATTTTCTACAGACCTAAAAAGCCATCATCATCCTCAAGTACCTTGAGATTCATTCTGAGCACTCTCCGGAGTCTTTGACTTTACACGGTGCTCTTTGAGCACTTCCACTTCCTTTCCAGCATTAAAAAGCCTGCTATCCAGAGAATCAACCCTAGCAAGAAGCTCCCCCCATCTGAATTCATATTCATTTATCTGACTTTTGAACGTTTCCTCAATCATATAGCACATCATCTTTTTATCTTCTTCTTGTTTGATGCGCTCTTTCTCCAGTTCCATAATGCTTTTAACAACACCACCTTTACCAGCATCTTTATAAATTGGTCCATCACGTACAGGAAAGGATTTACGATATTCAGTAAATTGCCTCTGGGCTTCTTTTAAGGCCCTTCTGTAACCATCAATGACACTATTCATCAAGTAAAGCTCCTTATCACGGTGATGTATCTCCACTTGCCTTCTTCTCTGCAGTTCTTCAAGCTTACAATGTAACTGCAAAATCTCATTATCCTTTTCTGCAATCTGATGAGCCATGAGCCTTTGGTTCATATTTGCTTGTTGATAGACCTCTTCCATCTTAGCTTCATGGCTCATCTTAGCTTCCTCAAACAGCTGCGATATTTCTCCCATGCACACGCCAAAATCACGAGGCTTATGATCCCATGAGTCATTCATTCTCATTTTCTTATGTTTATCATTGAAGGCATGGTCAGAAATGTCATGCTCATGAACAATCTCTCTCTTTCCAGTATGATTAAACAAGGAGGGGCCACCCAACATCACATTATTTTCAGCCCTAGATGACATAAGCTCCAAAGATGACTGACCACCGAGTTCCGGAGAAGGGAAAGGCAGCTGTCCTGTTTCAAAAGCCTGCATAAAATTTGCAGAAGATATTCCATCCAGGGGACCTTTCTGCATGATTTTAAACCCTTCAACGTGTCCATCGTCTTCAACTTCCTCATCTTCTATGTCTTCACTAACAACATTCGGTCTTCTATCATCTTCAACAGAAACTTTCACATCAGCCATACTACAACGCTGCAAATAATGATGACCTCCATCATTTTGCCACTGCCCCTGTTCGTCTCCCTTGCAATACCCAAAGTCTATCATGTCCACATCCCTACAGTCTTCCTTCTCATTGTCAGCAGTATCAACAGTTCCGATATCAGCATTCTCCATATGTTCAACCACATTTTCCATGTGCTGATCAGCATGGTCAATATTTTCAACGTGTTCAGCACTCTCAACATTGAACACCTTGCTATCCTCATCAACATTCGCAATCCTGTGGACATCATCCACATCTTCCACTTTAACTTCATCCTCAACCTTCTTTACCATTTCAGTATCACCAACCTTTTCCACTTCATCAGCATGGACAACATTTTCCACCTCATTAGCCGCGGCAACATTTTCCACCTCATCAGCCGCAGCAGCATTTTCCACCTCATCAGCCCCAGCAACATTTTCCACCTGATCATTACAATCTTGGCCAATCCTAAGTTCAACATTTTGCTCCACCGACTTCTGACCTGCCAAAAAAGACTCCTCAGAATCTAACATCTTCACATCACCACTATCCTCATCATCTTCCACCGTCACCTCCACCTTCGAGTTTTCCCTCAACAATTCCTCCTTTTGCACCTTTATCAACTGCTGCAAATGAGAAGCATAGTAGCAATTTTTCAAGTTAGGCCCTTGCGCCAGCTCCTTCTCCACCATATACCAAACCAGACCAGCCCAATCAACCCTCTCCGGGTGCCCATCCTTGATCAAATTCACCCAGTTCAACACCTCCGTTGGCATACACCACAAATCACCATGTAACAACATCCAATTCGACACAAACTCTTCAAGAAACGACAGAAACTCCGGTGGAAACTCCTCCACAGCACAATCCCCCACTCCTTTCTTTCCAGGCAACTTCAATGCTCGGCCCAAATCCGCCCTATTGACCCCAATTCTACATTGATTAACATAAGAAACCCGTTGCTTGGGAGCATAATTCACCACGAGCTTCGCAATGAGATCAGTCCTCAAGGGCCTATTAAACTCAATGTGGGCAAATTCCCACATCCCCAGTTTCTTCAAGAGCTCTTCATGCCGCGAAAAGTCCAGAGCTTTTCCGGGCACAAACGGTATGGGATTAAAATTCTGAGACAAAACCTGCAATTTCTTCTCTATAGCAGCCTGAGACTTCTTCCCAAAACCCTTCTTCCGCTTCGTGGCACGGCGGGCCGACGAAACGGGAGGGTTACCCTTAGTTTCTGGGGCAATTTGGGTGTCCGAAATTGAAGGGTGGGGGGTAGGAGAGAGAGTAACACTCATCATACCTTCTTGTTCTGCTTCTGGGTCGTCTTGTTCTTGATCTTCAGCCACAATTTGGGGCTCTTCTCGCTGTTCTTGATCTGGGTTTGGTGGTTCTTGAGGATTAATAGGGTTTTGGGTGGGTGAAATTAGGGTTTCTGGGGTTGAAGATTGATGATTTTGAGAAGGGTCTTCAGAATTTGAGGTAGGGTTTGTGTTTTGGGTGTCTAAATTCTCTGATTCTCTTGGTGGTTCTGGTACTATTTCTGGTTCTTGTTGTTGTTCATGTGATGGTGGTAGTGGTGATTTTGGTGGTGAATCTGTCATTGTGATTCGAAATAGGGGAAAAAGGTGAGATTTTGGGAATTGGGAATTTGAAATTGAAATGGGGTTTCGCCAATCAAAGGATTCTAACTACTGTGTGTTGAGCAAAAGTGGGAAAAAAAGACGATCGAAGAAAGACTAGAGTTTGATCAAAATCCCATGAAAAATGGGAAAGACCGAACGTCTTTTCTCAAAAATTCTCACTAGTACAGTACCTCAGTCTCTCTAGTCTCTAGCTTACTACGGTCAACGGATCGGAATATTCGGGTCGGGTATCCGAATCCGTTGTCTCCATTCATACTTAGCCATTTATGCCCATATTGTATGTGTTATTTTTGTCTTATTTTTGTTCAGATTCATTTTGTGCAAGCGTTTCATAGTTTGATGACTCAATTTACATGTGAATTTAGCAATTTGTGGGTGATTTTTACCAACATACGGGTCAATTTTAAACAATTTAGGGGGTAATTTATGTTAGACGGGTGTACCCAATAATTTGTCCAATGGAAAAATAAAAACTTGCATATCTCTGATAACTTCAATATTGTAGAAAATCTAGAATATTTTGCTGAAAAAGTTACTTTTAAAATTTACGATCACCTTAAACCCTTCCAAATATCACAATTAATGATTTAAGAAATGAAGGAGTCTTGAAGTTGTCTTGATATGTTTACCAAGAAAAAACGACATGTGTGAAGTTCTTTGTAATAGGTCATCCAACACCTGAAGAATGGTTTAAGCTCAACGCGGATGGTTATCCACTTGCCAATTCAGATTGATCTGGCAATCCTAGTGTTTTCTAAACAAGTGTGATCAAATTTATTCTCAAGTTATCTACAAGTATATTGATTCATTTACATCTCTGCTTAGATAATTGAATATATATTCGAAATTTAACATTCCTAACATAGGGTACAATACAACCTTCATAGAAACAAAGAGAAAACATACTGTAATTTTAGTGTAGAGGCGTGCTGCAAAGCCTTCAAAGTAATGGATAGTACCTAGAATGGCGGTGTTTCAACTGATCTAGCAATCTGACAATTTCAAAAGCAAATACAGCATTGATATCTAAAATGCCTTGAGCATACCCAATTGTCTGCTCCAATCATAACATCAAACAATTGTTGCAAGGCAACAAGTGTGCTTAGAAACTGCTCAATGGCACCATCTAGAACAAAGTAAAGGTTCAGAGCAAAAAAACAGTAACTTAGAGCTGAAAAATCAGCAAATTAACAGTTCAGCATAATTCAGGTTAGAGGTGTTCACCACCCAATATTTACACAACACCAGTTAGAACATGTGAAAAGACATCACACAGGGCCAAGGAAGTCACCCTTCAAACTGACCACCGCCTGGAACTCCCTCTCAGCTTCAACCCATTTTGTACCAACCACAGAGAAGCGTACCACAACGTCTTTTTCTATCTTCGCCTGCTTGTCACTAATGAAAACCGGATTTTCACCAGGAACATGATGATAGCCTGGCATCATCTGAGCAGAGAGGAATATGGTCTCCATTGGTCCACATTTCAAAAACACTCCATGCCTCAAGATCCTGTGGACTACTCCCTCCAAGATCTCTCCACGAAACATCTTGAAAGTAAGGCCAGTAAATGTTACAGGGAATAGGACATCCCCTGTCTGCTGCCTGACTCTTCCTTCGCCAACCTTGTCCAGGGTGGTGACAGCAAGCAAGTAACCAAGCTCCTTGGTTGCCTTGTTGGACGAGAAGTCTTCCATCAGTCGGATTATGATCGCTCTTTGCAGCATCAAGCCCTGAACATCCATATGCTCAGCTGGGATGATCACGTTCCATGGCAATTGTACTTTGAGAAACATTATGCAGGAATTCCTGAAAAGGAGTGCAGACAAATACAAGTGAAATAAGAAAAGGAATGTGGANTCACTCTCAGTTAAATCAAAGAATCAATTCTGAATCTACTTCACTGGAATGGGATGGAAGACAACAAAACCACATCTACCAGAATACAACGTTGATATGTTTACATTCAATTCTCAAATTTCATTTCGAGAGATCAGAAGATATAAGTAAATGGAGTTTAGTAAGATCAAAGTCAAACTCAAATCCAAAAATTCCAAAAAGTGATCAACACAAAGAAAGCAAAACCTCCAGTTCCTTCTTGAAGGGCATACATCAACCAACAAATAAGCACAATCTGAACCAGAATAACTTGTGAAAATGAAGTAGATATCTTTCATCATAAAAGTGTGAGTGCCAAACTATCTACTCAACTGTTAAATACCAGTTCATTTATCCCATCCTGGTGCAATCTTAACTAATCAGGTATAACCACCACAACTTGTCAATCATATCTGAGGTATTTTAAACCCAATCTTAACTAATTGCACACCAATCCTGTCATCTTGATTCGTGACACTGTAACAACAACTGAGGTATTTCACTATGAGGCGTAAAACTAAGCAATTCAGTTCAACATGTACTGATTCTGCCGCAGCCCACAGCAATAGTTTGAAGAAAATTTCAAGAATTATCTCTTACTGCTGAAAAAGAACTTAGCTATAAGCCTCTCTTCCTATTGCAGTCTAGGAGGCATCTATAATCAAAACAAGGAGACAGCTACAACTACAATCAGGATTTCTCTGCAGTTTTTAAGATATTTCCAAGTATTTAAGTGCAAGCCAAGCTTGTCAAGCTGCCTCAACTCATAGTGGAACACTATACACAAAGAGTGTTGTTCGGTATCAGTATTCTTGAGAGCAATTGTTGCAGCAACATCTAGAATGAGCCTTTTAGTTCCCTGGGGAACTAGACCGTGATGGTGGTGTTGCTGCATCCCTTAAGAGCACAACCCTAGTTCTCAGCTTGGGTATTGGTGGTAGACATTCTTAATTTAGCCTCACTTGATTCCATATCCTTCCTCATTTGTCATTTTTTTGCTCTTCAACAGATTTTTCAAGACGAAATTTCAGTTGCAAGGTTAACAAACCACGTTCACAGTTCACTAAACCCCTAGGGTGCCTCTTTTATCACAATGAGCATAATCAGCATATCAATTATCACGCAACAGAGAAATTAAACCCAAAAATTTCAAACTAACCTCAATCCCTGAAGTAATTTAAGTGAATGGTGGGGTCAGCACAGGGAGGGCGGGTAGGTAGGACCCGTGGCTGGTTTAGGATTTCTCAAAAAAATGCAGTATGTTAGGTACTAGAAAACCGAGTTGCCTTGGTATGATTGACAACAGGTGTTGAGAGCTCAAGGTGATGCTCAAGTTGGATTCTTACAAAAAGAGGTTTTCTTCAATTATCACGCATATCAATCACCCTGCAGCCATCATCCCCCCAGTCGTAAGGAACTCAAAAATGCGCCAAAATGGACAACTTCCCAAGTCGATTTATCGGGGTCAGGGTTGTAAATGGTTGTAAGATATCGGTATATGTGTTAGACAGTTAGAGTTAAGAGATTTGGCTATCTGAAGCGCGATATAACCTTGTTTTGCCCACATTTTTTCATTTTCCCACTGTCATGACAGAACAGAAAATCGAGAGGGGGGGGGGGGGGTGAAGGGACAAAATTTACAAACCAAAATATACATGCAGATTGAGAGAAGTAAGAAAAACAAACCAGAATTTCAGCAAATAGTAGAAGCTAACTCGCGAGATCTCCCTCTTGATCTTCACTATATCTGGACACAGAGAAAGAGAGAGGGACAGGGAGTGAGTGACAGAATCTTATGGGCTTGATTGCATGTCATAAGTAACATTTTTCAAAGCCATTTGGAAGTTTAATAGATCTGATAGACAATCGATGGATGTAAAGGAGTGAGTGACAAAATACTATGAGCTTAATTGCACGTCATTCCTATCACATCGACACTTGGATAATATCTGACGTATTCACTAGGAGGTGTAAATTGAGCTAATTAGTTCAATATGAGCTGAATTATGCAGCAGCTGTAATTTGAAGGAAATTCTAGAATTTTTTCTATTTGCTGGATTAAGAGCTTCAATATCAACCCCATCACCCTTTAGAGTCTAGGAGGCACCTATCAGAAAAAGGAAGCCTTTTGAAGTTCTGTGATGATTCAAGCTGCTTGATATCGGCTGCTGACCTGCAAGTGCATCTACTTAGCTTTTTATTATCTCTGTAATCTTTTTTTTTTTTTTAGATAAAGATTATCTCTGTAATCTGTAAGGCTATCTTCATCCATTTAAGAGCAAGGCAAGGTTGTGAAGCTGCTCCAACTCAGAGTGCAATACTACTCTATCAGAAAGTTACCTTCTGTCTAGGAGCAACTGTGGCAGAACCTATTTAATAACCTCTGAGGGGACGATTAACAAGATCTGGAATCAATGTTTATCAGAGGAACAAGAGCTTGATGTTGGTGTACTTGTATCCCTTAAAAACACAATCCTAGTTCTTCGCTCCCAGCTCGCGCTTTGATGGTGGAATTTCTTTATTTTGCTTCACTTAATTCCATACCCTACCCACTTCTCATTTCTTATTCTTCGACAGATTCCCCAAATGAAAAACCAGATGCATGTAACCAAAACACATTCAGCTAGAACCCTAGAGTTCATCACTTATCAGTGACCATATCAATCATCCCAACAGAGAGCAACTAAACCCAAAACTTTGAAACTATCTTCAATCCCTGATTATTGTACGAGTATATGGTAGGACCCATGGTGGGTTTCAACATTCACAAAAAAAATATGGTGATCAAGTTGCTCCTAGTACAATTGACAACAAAGGGTGCTGTAAACTCATATAAATGTTCGAGTTTGATTTTTACAATACATGTGTCTTTTTTGCGTAATCGATAGTAGAAGATGAGTTTTCCAGCTTTATTCTTTAAATTTTAAGATTTTAATTTTCCAATTTTCCCTTTATTCCCCTACACAGTTCTTACAAACTCACATAATGCATCCCTGTAAGCCAAAATTCCGAGCTTCGCACTGGCTAAAAAACAAGCAATCGAGTCAAAATTAAACATTAAAAATACACAATGAGCTATAACAATGACAATAACTATCTCCACCTGCATTGCACGCATAAAACAATCTCCATCACCACCCTCCCCCAACCCCAAAAATAAAATCCCAAATGTGCCCCAAATCGATTACTTCCCAAGTCGATTTCTAGGGTTAGCGTTTAAGTGATTGTAATGGGCAAAATTGGGTGGAGCTTTTGGTATCTCGAGAAGCGATTGTAACACACATTTTTCATTTATCGCAAANAGCAGAGTCATAAAACCTAGAATTTGAAGCAAAAATATACATGCGATTCTAGAAAAGTAAAAAATCTAACCAGAATTTCTGTAAAAAGTAGAAGTTAACCCGCAAGATCACCCTTTTGGTCTTCTGTCTCAAAAACGAGGAACAGGGAAAGAGCAAATAAGGAAAATTTAGGGTTTAATAAAGAGGGAAGATCAAAGAGATAGAAAAGATAGGAGAGAGAGAGAGAGAGAGTGATATACCTGAGCTCAAGGAGTGGACATGGCGCTAACACTCTGCTTCTACTAAACCCTTTTGATGTTTATGGCAAAGGGACTGTGGTAAGAACTAAGAAGAGGAATGTATGAAGGTAAAGAGACTTTTTTTTCCTTTTGTTTATTTTTTATTTTTAATGATGGTAAGGAAGTCCTGATCGGTATGAAAAGGGGACCGCATATCAATTTGGGCAAAGCCTAAATTGATATGGAATATAAGAGTATGAGTGTCTATTCAATTGGGCCCGACGCATAAAGTATAGACGACCCAACCACAAAGTCCAAATTGCTTAAATCTAATGTTTTTCTTTTTTCTTTTTTTGGTAAGTAATTTGAGATTGCATTATCGAACGAGAACAAATACAAATGTTAAGAGAGGCATATCCCCGTAATGCATAGCCATTAACCAAAAATTCATAACACGTGAATATCTTTTAGAAAGGGCCTCATCTAAAACCACGAGATATCATAATGTTTATCTAATCCTTATTCTTAGGTTTAAGTTTACATGATATAAACCTAAAATTCCAACAAGGGTTTGGTTGTTTGATGTGCTTTAAGAGAACTTGTTATGAAAGTACTTTTGCATCGAAAAAATCTCATTCAAAACCTGCCAAATAAGATGAAGTACCAGAATATTTACCAATAGTTACAGTGTTTTAGAGGTAGCAATTTTTAATACCCAATCCACCATATTGCTTCAAATTGCAAATAAAATCCCAATCATATAGTCAATCTTGACAGTATTCTAGTCATTCGCCACATACATTCGCCATGTTAGATTCCAAGTAGCCATGTCTTCCTTTGATGAGGATTGCAGAGCAAGGATCATCTTGTTCTTGGTATAGATTAGTTATTCCTAATTGAGTATGGAGTTTCTCCTTTTGTTAAAGGTCAATTATGGTTGTTATAATTTTTTTTAAAGATGGTAGAACCTCAATTACGTACTACCAATTCGTGATAACTGACACTTGTACCATAAAACATGTTTTATAATTTCTTAATAAAACCATCACTTTTAAGATTTTTCTTATGACAACCACTCTAAACGAGAATTAAATTGAACGAAGTGAGAACTAAATCAACATGTAAAATATGATAGAAAAAGTAATTTGAAAAACTAAAACTGAGTGTGTGTTTATTAATTTATCGTTTCAAAGCTACGTTCATTTCAATGCAATTCAATTTAGTTTATCCACTTTTTACAATGGCTGATGCCCATTGAAACTTTTTATCTACACCATGAATTTAAATGAAAAAAAAATTTCTCATGCGCCTAATTATTCATGATTATGACAGTTTCACCTATATCATTTATCAAATATAGATGAAACCAAAACCGTTTTTAGTCCAATCAAATTTATAAGTATGACTTTTAATATTTTTTTATCTTTAATTATAACTAAAAACAGTTTAATTCTAACCAAACTGACTATAATTCCACGGGCCACTGCGACCAATTAGAATTTAGGAATGGCCATGGAAGAAGTCCCCAGTCAATTGAATTTTGACACAAATTTGAACTCAAAACTGCTACTAGTAGTAAACACTGACTGTAACTCTACTGGACCGCAAATGGTGGTAACGCAGTAACCCCTGACCCATATCGAAAAAGACGAACATACCACACCATTTTTGTCTCCCCATTCTCACCATCACCAATCCATTCCAATCAATCAATTCAAATGCCTCTCTCCATTCTTCACCTCAACGGTCACTTTTCCTCCTCCTTCAGCCGCCATTAAAGCTCCCAAAACCCCTCCCTCGTAATCTTAAAACCTTACCTTCTCTCTCTTCTCTCTAGAATCTTCCAATGGCGAGCTTCTTCACTCTCACACTCATCTTCTCTCTCCTCCTCGCCGGCGCCGGAGCCAAAGACGGCGGCTCGGTGGTGCAGCAACGGCAGCTGTGGTGCGTAGCGAAGAACAATGCCGAAGATTCGGCACTTCAGCAGGCATTGGATTGGGCCTGTGGGCCCGGCGCTGCCAACTGTGGCCCGATCCAGCAAGGTGGGCCGTGTTATGATTCCAATGACCTCATTGGTATGGCTTCGTATGCTTTCAATGATTATTGTCTCAAGCATGGGATGACTGATGCCACTTGCAGCTTTAGTAACACTGCTGCTCTCACTGCCCTTGATCCTAGTGAGTTTGATGAAGTTTTGTGTTTTTGTGGATAATGCAACAATTTGGTGGTTAGATTTGTAGTTAATTGAATTGCTTGGATTTTACTTTTTTTGCAGGTCATGATAAGTGCAAATTTTCATCAAGGTAACTCACATTTTGAGAATTGGCCCTTTCCTTCTATGTATTGGAACTTTATATGTTGATTTGTTTGGGATTTTCATTGTTTCTTGTTTTGTAAAACGTGTAATTTTCTTTTCTGTGTTTAGAAACTTAAATTAGTTCTGAGATTGATTTATGTTACCAAATAAGAGTTACATATTAGAATTATAATTGTAAATTTGATTCTCATGTATCTTCAATATTTCGGCAAAATTTGTCATAGTCTAATAATTATGTATTTGAAAAGTAGCAATCCCTGTATCTTTCTGTCTCATTAATTGTATAAGGTATTCCACTTTTACAATCACCCACTTATACATGATGTGATTCATAGGGAAAAACTTTTCATCTTTGGAAGTTGTGGTGTATATATGAGCCAGTTTGACATTATTTGTAAATTTTGAAGCTTAAACCATGCACTTGTCATAAGTAGTAGTTTCACCCTTAGAAATTTACTACACCTTAGCTCCATTTTGTCACATCACTCAAGCATTTCTTATTCCTCAAAAGACATGCTTGACTCTTTACACATCATGCATCCAAAATTACGTGCTGTCCTCGAGACTTAGTTGGTGGACTAGTGAATGCATATTGCAATGCAAGTCAAGTTTTTCTTCCCAATACACAAATAGGTATTCTTTTCAAACCACTTGCACTCCTAGACATGTTTCAATGGCCTTCATCTTCATAGTTGTAGAATACAGATTAATGTAGGTAGCACCATTCTACAAGTTTAGATGTACTGAAAGTCATTAGGAAATAGTAGTAGTTTAGAGACTAAGCAGTAGCCTCTAAAGGACTTGCACAGCATGAGGAATGGAATGTGTACCATGAAGAGGACTTTCTCAATAAAGTGTATGCCTCACCACTTCATGTAGTACCTCTTTGCTCAATCTTCACATAGCACCTAACTGGAAACCTCAGAGTGTTCCTGCTTCCTTTCAAATGGCAGGTGGAGTTCTTTACATCTAGCTGAACAATGAGTATGTACAAATAACCACAATATACTCTTGTACGGTCTTTCCAACCTCAATTTGACTCCAATCTATAGAACATAAAGTTTTCAATTTTTATCCCACTCGGCTCACACATCAAGCACTCATCATACTCATAGTGCCTAAGGTGATTAGACTGTGAGAGAGAAACCTATATGCGTGGCATGCCTACTATATGTGAACTTATATCAGGTGCAAACAGATATAACACCCATTGCATTTAACTAAAAAATTGCTCCATTAATAATACATCCTGCGATTCCAAAACCCTTGATGTGAGACATTAAAGTACCTGTAGATATGGTTATTGCAAAAGAAATGCGCATTTATGTTTTTAGTAGGAATATACTCTAAGCTCGCTTCTTCTTCGCCACTTTCCGAATGTGCTTGTACTTGGTGTCAATGTATTTGGTTTGGTGCTTATTTCCGGGTCCTTGCAATATTCTGTTGCAGCTTCATTCTCGAATCAAATTGTCACTGAATCAGCAACATTAGACACTTCAACTACCTATTAAGCCACATGGCTTCATGCATTCAGGGAGTTGTAGGCTATGAACTTTAATTCAATGGTGGGTGCCTGGGTGGAGGTACGAAATCAGGATTTGTTACTACAAAAGATGGCTCCACCATCAAAACATAACCTAAAGTTGACATGCCTTCATCCTAGTCATCATACCAATGAGCATAATGTCCTCTTGATGGCTGTCCTAGTACTTGTCTTGAATTTGACTGATATCAACTCACCAAACCAACAACAAGCAATAGCAAATATCTGACCAAGTACACATCATAGTGTACATTGAGTACTTAGAGTTAGGTATATATATAGACTAAGGTGGTGGTGGAAATTGAGGAATCTGTATTTCTTCCATGGCTCCACCAAATCAGACATTCTTTTAATACGTTTTGCTTTATAGTACTAGATCTCCCTGGGTAGTTGGAGATAGTTGCGGTGGTGAGGGCGCTAGATGTTAATAATTGTTTTTAGTAGATATATATTTCATAATAAACTAATATAGCCCGGCTCGGAAAGAATGTCTCTTAATATGCATATGATTTTTGCACTCTAAACTTGAATTTCGGACTTGGAGGCATGTTTATGAGAGATTTCAGTAGAATATTTTTGTCAGAAAGTTTATGACTGCTTCTGAGTAGCTATTGATGTCCGTAGATTTGAAAGTATTATGTGAATTCTGTAGTGATGTTTATTGCACTTTGAATGATCACTTTGATGGATACTTGAATATGAACAGACCTCTAATGCCTGGACTTTGTAATGGACCAAAGATCATATTTTATAAATCTTTGTGGCGGGGCATTTTTCTCTTTATCCGTGATATGACATTGTTTGTGCAGCCTCTGGGAATAATAGCTAAAATATCACCTATGTTTCCTAGATTCGGTATTTATGGATTGGGTTCATGTGGGGACTCGAGGATTGAACTCATCTATTTCAGGGATTTGTGTTTCTTGTTTTAGATTTAATTTGAAGTGTAAGTGTCATATCTTATCCTTGTGTACGAGGATCCGATACAAATACTTTTGTTGAAATGAAGAGTCCGAGTAATATTGAATACCACTGGTAGAATGCGATGCAGTTCTTTTGTGTTCCTCTCATGGTACAACACCATATGTATAGAAGATTCTGACTTTGCTCTACAATTTGCTGGAGACTATGCTACTTTGACTCGGCTAGAAGTGTCGGATACTGGTACGTGTCTAGGTGTCGGACTTACTATTTTTCAGAGAACTTTGCGAGTGTTTGGCCTAAAATGAAGTGTGAGGTGTCCATACTCATGTCGGAGTGTAGAAGATCCGACACCGGTACTTGAAGTGAAATGAACAGCCTGAACACCATAGGCTAGAGATGTAAACTCCAAAATTTACCATATCTAGGTAGGGTCTAAAGCCCACTCTTGGAGATTTTAATCTCCTTTTTAGGAAATTTAGTGAATCAAACATCACCGTTAATTGAATACTCATTAGTAGATTGCCTTGGTTGTTGGTGACATTGGTTGTCTTGGATGAGAACTGAAAGGAGAGGAAACGTTTTTAAAATGATCAATGAAATTTTCTAATTAGCTGTTCTCTTTGGTCATCTCTCATTGCTTAAAAGAAACTGGGCTCAATTGAAGAGTGTTAATAAGGTGATTGTCTTTTTCTTTCTTTATTTATTTATTTATTTTTTTATGAAGATCTTTGTCTGTTGTGCCGAATTCTCATCACCCCCCCTTCTTTGATGAGGATGTAAAAATGTAGTTTTCCCGTACACCATATTTCATAGGCTTAGGCTGTTAGTACAAATATTTGTATGATTGTTGTAAGCCTTTTGAACAGTGGATACGGGTTTGCTAAAACCCAGCAAAAGTGTGATTGCTGTTGTAAGATATGAACTCTAAAATCTGGTAAGTCAGAATAATAGTTGCTGGAGTATGATTTACTATCATTTATGAGTACTTGCCTTCTACTTTTATGAGTTACGACTAGAGAAACGTGAGAGATTGGTTTCCTCCTCAAGGCTGAGTCACTGACCATGTTGTATCGGTTATGACTTTTGCTGATATTGTTTCTGGTTGTCTATCTTGTTATTCTCACAATCTCACTCATTTTACTGTTAGCACTGATACTATTTTTCCTGATCAACACTCTTTCTTGTTGCTGCAGCGCTTACTCTGCTGGGAATTCTTCGACCCCTTCAACTGCAGGAATTCTCCCAGGTAGTGAGGATATGAGTGGCTGTGGTCAGTTGGCTACAATAGAGGTTTGGACACTACCCCTCCTGAACCTGCTTCTCACAGTCTTCATGGTTTTCCAATGATAAGAGAACTAGTAGAAGTCGACTGGATTTTGTTCTGGACCTTCTGGTCAAATGAGTAACAAGAAGTTGCCTAAGTAGAAACTAGATTATATTCTCTGAATATATAGTTAGGTTTTTGTTAGAGATGGGAAGATTTGTTTCCTGGGTTTGATGATAGCCAGTGATCTTCTGAACCAGATTAATTTCAATCTGGCGTGTGTGCGCCTAACCAATTGTTGATTTACAGTGTAGTAGAAGTAGAGCTCATTATTCCACAGAATTCACGTTTCTGAACACTTTGATTTGCATATTTTAATGCGCAATGTTTTGACCCACTGTGATCCTGTACTGTGATTCAAAACTGTGAACAGAAACCTTGTTTGTCAATGATCACATTGTTGTCGTTTGTTTCCTCTTTTTCCTGAATGTACACATATATGTTTCTCGTTATAGAAGTGACTCGAGTTTCCACTTATGCTTTGTACTTGTATCTGAATTGAAAAAACAGATAAGTATATGTTGTCTAATACTAAGAGAGCTGGGTGGTGCCGCCGTGCCGTGGTGGTGAGGTTTCTGACTTTCTGTTAGTTTTGGAAAAATGCTGTTTGAAAGATTGTGCCTTGAGTTCTTTAATGTCACTAAAAGTTCATTACCTACTCTTCTGTGGACATATTATACCTAAACACAAGGTTTAAGAATGAGTCAATGTTTAAGAATGAGTGTGAATATATCTATGTGTATTGAGAATTCATGGATCCTGATTTTTCAGCTTCCATTAAACATTTCATATTGGTAGGTCTAACAAACAGCAAGTGTCTATTGTTTGGCACTGAAAGTCGAGGTGTTCAGAATAGCTGTGGCTATGTTTTTCTTTTTCAATTTATTGTCCTTTTCTTTTTCTTTTTTTTTTCCTTTCTTCTTGCACTTTTTTTTTTCTTTCTTTTGACAAATTATTCTTATACTTTGAACATAGTCAACGTACTATTTGGTTTAACTTCTTAAAAGTTTGAGCTACTTCCCCAATTTTTCTTTGTAATTGCACCCTATTACCTCCTTGCAAGTTGCAATGATGTGTATGGACTTCGCAGGAAAATAGGCAATCTAACGTACTCCCTCCGTCCCCTCTTTACCTTGACAAATCAAATTTGGCACAAGATTTTAGGAGGAAATTTTAGCCCTATTTGCCCTTGGTAGAGAAAGATTAAAATGTTGTGTAGTGGGTGTAAAGGTAAGTAGTGGGTAAGAAAAAAGAGAGTGATTAGAGAGAGAAAATAGATTTTTTTTTATTGTATTTTAGATATAGTGGAGGGGTAAATTAGGGAGGATATGGGGATTTAATTGGTTTGTAAAGGTAAGTAAGGGACAAATTTTTTGGTGGTTTGTAAAGGTAAAGAGGGGACGGAGGGAGTATAAAGCACCAAATAGCTACTTTACATTGTTTGAGTGCTTATCTATTGGTATTAATTCCTACATCTGGTTTGTATTTGTTCCTTTTCTTACTAGTCTTGAGTAAATGGTGGTCGCTTCATACCTTTCTTAGAAGACGGAGAGAGTATTTCACTATGATGCTTTGACTAGTGCATTAAATAGAAGTTGTTTTACTAGTCAAAAAGATACTCTCAGAGTAAAGGGTAAAAACATCCGATAGAGGTTAAGAAATATAAGCTTCAATTAGAGCTTGTGTTTCTTGGATCCCTAGAGGTTTTTGCTTTGTAGAAGTTTTAAATGGGGAGGTTGAGCTAGTAAATGGGGTAAATTATAAGGAGAGACGAGGGAGACGCTCAAGTTTTCAATCAGTTGGGCAAAGTGCCAAAAAATACTCGATATTTATTCCTATTAAAAATATTTTGATTTGTATTTTTCTTATTTTTGATTTAAAATTGGCAATGGCAACAACAACAACAACAAACAAGATTAATTCTTGCTTACCATTGTACATGCTCTGCAAAATGTCATAATCTCACAATCAATCCAATTAATATCAACCAAACATGCAAAATTTGTGGGGCAAGAAATCAGCTGTCAGAAATTTGCCAAAGAAAAAAAAAAAAAAAAAAAAAAATACTTCCCATACAATGGAGAGATTTCCAAGGTGCTCATACTTTGTTGTTCCACCACCAATTAAAAATAATGTACAAATTATCAAAGTCAATGGAGCTGGTAAGGTTATAATGAAGAGATTAAATTAACTAAAAAAAACTCATATGAAGCCTTTTATTCTATCTTGTAAGTTGTAACAGATTCAAGCAAAACATAATTAATTATTTAGCTCACCTAATACAAAAAGTTCATCCATATCTTAGGCTTTGATAGTCAAGCCAAAACCCTTTTTTCATGTACTATAGTAATAAAAATTTAAAGTAAAAAATTTTCTCCATCATTTGCAAAATATAGCACACATTTTACACTCATCCTCTAAGAAACCAATTGGTTCGAGACCTTGTCCCCTGTTCTTTCCACATATCTAACTCAATTTACACAACAACTATATGAATACGATTAAGCTTAATTATTATGTAGACGATTGGACAGCCAATCTGAGATAAATTTAAATCAAGTAGAATCATTCATACTATTTAAGAAAAGAAAAGTAAGGAACCTGTGTCCGAGAGACCCTAACCATTTACAACTAAACGACTTTTGTTTCAAAAATGATCAGTTGGCCTATTAGGTTGCCACACCATGATAATACAAGCCTAACTAATGGGGAGGTTTGATGTAGCTAATCTCCCACATTAGACTCAAATTGTGGTATTATCTTACACACTCAACCAATAAACATTTATGGGTTATACAATTTATCGAGACAACTAAACATTTTCCTTTTGTATGTACTAAGAAAAGAAAAAAATCCCTTTGCAAAAACAACAACTTAACCAAATATATTTTGGGTAAAATTGAAGCAAGGGAATTGGAAATTACACTAAAATTGTCTAATGACCCTGTCTCTCTAGATCTAACAATTCCCCACAATCATGAATTCTCCTTGAAGAAGAAGACAATGATGATCTATCTCTTCCAAGCATCTTCCTAAAAGAACTCAATCTAAAACTTGAAGATGATGAAGGTCCACTTCCATTAGCAACTTCTTTACTAGTAGCAATATTAGAATTACCTGAACTATGCACATTATTCTGTAGATCATGATCATGATTCTGATCACGATCACGATCACCTACCATCACCTCCACCCTATGACTCCCCACGGGTGGTTCCCGGTCGTGTGGGGCCAGCCGTGGGGCGGCCTCGGACCGACAAATGGGGCACGTGGACTGTCCACTGAGCCACCTATCAATGCACGCCACGTGGAAAACATGGTCACAATTGGGCAATCGCCTTGCCACCTCGTCCTCCTCCACCAAGAACAAACACACAGCACACTCAATTCTATCATCCTTATCTTGGCTGCCGTCTGATGATGATTTCTTGTACACAAACGACGGTAGAGATTTGATCACGGCCGGGTCGAGCCCTGTCTTGGGGGTGGTGGTTGTGGTGGTGGGGTCCACCACCGCAGACGGCTGCATCTGGTGGTGGTGGTGGCGGCCGTGGCGGTGGAGGACGGTGGTTGAGCGGCGGTGGCGGCGAGGAGGGTGGCGGAGGACACACCTGGCGTAGATGTGGAGGATGATGACTAGGATGATGACAAAGGAGAGTGAGAGCACTGCTGTGAGCATGATCTTGCTGTTGAGGTCATAGCCCGCCGGGGCGGCGCTCCGGGGGTATTCGGGCTTGGGTTCGGGTTCAGGTTCAGGCTGGGCTCGGTCACTGTTCAAATCCATGGTAGGAGATCAAAGAGAGGAATAGTTTGTGCAATGAAGAATAGAAGAAGAATGGTGATGGTGTTATGTTGTTGAATAATGTTTGGGGGTTTAACTTATGTTATGTTGTTAGAGCATGTGTAATTGTATAGGGAAATGTTTGAGGGTTGACCATTGAATGGTGGGTTGGGGTTTTCTAGTTTTTTCTATTTTGCTTAGTGGTTACGTTTGTATACTTTGATTGAAGTTAGTATTGACTTAGATTTTGTTTTATAGTAGTAGGATAGTAGCATGAAATGAGAGATGTTGTCGGGAAATTCAATGGTTTAGTTGATTACTCGGTTTGGGTTGTGCTGAAATCTATGACTATAACCAGTGAGGGGGCAAATTTCAAGTAAATTCTATGACTATTTGGAGTAGTGTTTAGACTTTGGACATTCTTTTTTTCCTGCTTCTATGAAAAGTGGTTAGCAATTTAACTACCCTAGCTTCTTGTGTAAGAGTCTATGGTGCTCGTGTCATTGGAGAAAATGGGGCAATTAGACATGTTAGGTTAGTTGTGGGTCGGGTCATATTTCGAATTCGAGTTAAAATAGGCTAGTGGGTAATAAGATTGTTTAGGTCGAGTTGGGCTAGTCGGGTTGAATCGAATTTGTATTGACCTCAAGTTTTGCGTCAACTTGGATCGGGTTAGTTCAGTTTCAGATTAACTCGGATCAGGTTACTTCCGCTTCGGATTAAATCGAGTCGGATTAATTGGACAATAATAATCCCACATATGGGCGATCTGACAATATTAATCCAACATTTCACTTTGGCCCAAAATAATCCCATATATGCTATGCCCTGACAATAATGAACTAAATGATGACGGTGTTAACTATCTTCGTTAACCTCTTGTTTAACCACCATAGCTTCGCCGCCACACAGTTTTCCACCTCTCAATCTAATCCCAGCATCATGACCGGCAAATGCAACATCTCAGCTTTATCTGTCATTTTCATCGCTCGTTCTTGAACCACACCACCATCCATACCAAGAACCACCAAATATTAATCAACAGTAGATCTAGCAGCATCAGCCTTGCCCCCGCCCATCACTTCGTTGTCGAGGACACTTCAAATTTGATGATTTCTCTCTTCTATTTTCGATTTTGATTTGATAAGGACTTTCAATTTGATCACAATTGGACATTCCCATATTCGAAATGTGTGGCTAAAAATTGGGTGGTGGAAGACGGTGTTAGTGGCGGCGAATTTGGCATTGTATGAGGTGGCTAATCATAGAGTTAATGGAAAGTTAACATTGTCATTAGTTAATTCATTATTGTTAGGGTCAAATATGTGGGATTGTTCTGGGCCAAAGTGAAATGTTCAATTTTGATTTGATAAGGACTTTCAACTTGATCACAAATGGACATTCCCATATCTGAAATGTGTGGCTATAAATTGGATGGTGCAAGACGGTGTCAGTGGCAGCAAATTTGGCATTGTATGAGGTGGTTGAACATAGAGTTAATGGAAAGTTAACGTTGTCATTAGTTAATTCATGATTGTTAGGGTCAAATATATGTGGGATTGTTCTAGATCAAAGTGAAATGTTGAATTATTATTGTCAGACCGCCCATATGTGGGAATATTAGCGTCCATTTTTCCAAAAAAAAAGAAAAACAGAGAAAAGAAAAAGAACACATATAATACAACTTCTATATTAGTTTCAAAATCTTGAAGTCCTAATTGGTCCATACAGTTGGTGATGTTGAAGTCAACTCGAGAGCCACCACAGTAAACGTGAAAGTCAGCCCGAGAGTCACCTCACTGGAAGTAAAGCTCACCCAACTTAGTATAATAGTCACCTCACTAAAATAAAAAGTCACCATTCCGAGCATAAAGAGTCTCATTTCAAGTGTAAGAGTCACCATTTATATGTTAGTCAATACAGGCTATGTTTGGCATAAAATCAAGCTTTTGAGTACAAGGTACAGTTTCAAGCTTGCAACTTATTTATTTTTTATTTATTTATTCATTTATTATTATTTTTTTCTCTAAGTTACCAAATATGTTTTGAATCAACAACTATACCTACAACTAATTATTGAAACTACCCATACTAACTTTTCACTTGACAACTAGTTTTGTCAAACTTTCTTTTTTTTTTTTTTTTTTTTTTTTTTGAAGGTAAGAAATTGGTAAGACGCTAAAAGCTCCATCATTGAGCAAAACCTAGCGCTGAATGATCCTAGATCATAACCTAACCCATAGGCATCTTTATGGAGAATAACATCAAGACCAGCGTCCATCGACCTACACCAAAACGTCGGGCTATCAGAAGCGTGACCTAGAGCCGATAAGTGATCTGCTGCCTTATTACCTTCCCGGCGAACATGAGTCATAATATAGGGATTGTACGGAGCCAAAAGACGTCGGCCATCAATGGTAAGATCATGAATGCACCACGGACAAAGGATCAATTGGCCCCTATTCACAATTGAGCAAACAGAGTCATGACACTTCTAATCTCAAGCCACAAGGTCCATTTGCAACCACCAGGGGCAGTCATATAATGAACAAACTCGTGGGTTCTGTGCAGTGTCATGCATGATGGACAAGATGGGCCTAACGAATTGGGCCTGATTTGCTAAAGTTGCAGTGTACTGTGTACTATTATTGAAAGAACTCGTGAACTTGGCTTCTATATAATCTTAGGAGAGTTGGTGGTTCCCTAGCTCTGGGCTCTGCCTACTGTTAACTACCAAGTAAGGGCTTGTTCTTTTGATTTTTTTACTATTTTTTAAATAAAATTGTAAAAAATTAGATAAGGGTAAAAGGGGAAGAAAAAATAATGTTTTTCACGGATTTGCCATATGTGAATATAATAAATAAAATATAACATTTAAATTGCTTATTTTAAAAAAGTTATAACAAAGGTGATTGTTTTTAAATACTCTACTACTCCTATTAAAGATGGTTAAACCCAATTTTTTCTTATTGATATTATTATTATTAAAGCTGTAAAAGTGTATACATACATAAACAAAGAACTAAAAT
>BSSO01000022.1:0-62532 GCA_030267885.1 Mesembryanthemum crystallinum | reverse complement strand
GATTCATCTTAAATAGTATTTTCAAAATATCAAATTTTTATCAATTTTCGAGTTCATATAAATACATTTATTCATGGTTAAAGCGCCGTGTTGGAGACCGTGCATAATTTGGGCGACAAGATTTTAGTGAATCGGAGGAGTATAATAAAATATACTCCCTCTGTCCCGTAATTAGCTTTCAAAAACACCATATTTTTTGTCCCAAAATTAGCTTTCAAAATCCATAAAATCGCATAACTTTTCTATTATACCCCTCCACTAACTCACAAATACAATAAAAATAATATATACTCTCTCTCCAATCACTTTTTCTCTCCAATCACTCTCTTCTCTCTTTCTATTATTTTATTCTCTCACAATAATATCTCTCTATTACTTTAATCTCTCACATAAAATTTGTCTTCTATTTTTTATTACCTCTATTAGTGCAAGGGCATATTTGTCTAAAAATATTCATCTAAAATCTTGTGCTTTCTCCATTTCTGAAAGCTAATTTCGGGATAGAGGGAGTAAAAAGTAACCCCTAATTGGCTGAAAATAGGCTATGGACTGTGAAAAGTCATCATTATATTAGGTCGTCCAACAATTCGACGGTTATATACACAACAATTTACGTACAAAAGAAAATTAAATCCTTTTATAGTTTATCCAACACCAAGCTCCGATCCCAATTAACTAATTTCTAATCCCATATGATACCATCACTGTATAGTAGGACAGGTTCTCCATCTTCTAGTAACGGTTTTTGAGACCAAAGTAATCATTTGCTTTGTGTTAATTAATATGTACGTTGTGTCAGATTTTTCAATAATATCCGAGTATTTTCTTTGACAGTGTAGAAGATCCTATTTAAGTTCATATAATTAAATCATTAAGCCTAATAATTAAGAGCAATTTTAAGCTACTTCTATTTTAATTACGTGGTCATCATCGTTGCCATCTCGATTGTTCTACTAGTGACATTTAGTATATGTGTTACAATAATACACATCAACAACTTAATTGGGGTTAAATAGAAATAAATCCTACTTTTTATCAAAAAAAAAAAAACTACTTTATGTGTACATATAATTACCCCTTATATATGTATATATGCATATTGGGCATCAATTTGGTACTCATTATCAACAATATAATGTTAACTTTGACAAAATTAGATGTGTAGTTATAAATATAGGGAAAAAAATTAATAGAAAATAGCTGGAAGTTGCTATTAATGGTAATAAACTAGCTGTAGATTTAGTTGCAAATTGAAGCTAGTATGGTAAATTCACAAAATTAGATATATGTATAGATTCACAGATTGTTTGGCAATTTAGAGCTAAAAAACGCTAAATACAAGCAAATTATCAAGTTGTATCTTTTGTTGCAAAGCTATCTATTATTATCAAACATGGTATATGCAAATTCTTGTTTGATCTATTGAAAAATAAGCAAATGATTAAACATCTCATCAACGAGATCTAATAGGTTCACCCTTCATGATTATGCATATTCGTCATTTAATTTTTTTTTTATTCATAAAAGCTTTTATTGAATTCACAACTAGTGTATTCATTTATTCATATAGGTGTACCATTGATTAAAGAAACTCTTAACTGTTATTGTTCTAAAAGTTACAATTGTCCAATGTCGATAAAACACATAATCACATAACACACCACAAAATAAAGTAATCAAACTTAGATCTAAGATACTCATAATTGATACTATTAAGGATAAACTCTAAGAATTAGAAGTAGGTTATCCTCCATTGTTTCTCTGACATAGCCACCTTTACCATAATAGAATAGAAATACTTGGACAATATAATGACGAATGATGATGTTACTAAGAAAACATTGATCATCAAATGAATACAATAATAATCGGTTAACGTGCTATATTCACATGTAACTGACCAAGTGACCATACTTTTATTATTTAATAAATAAAAGGTCCTAAATTAGAAAAAAGTTCATATTGTAGTTTATTTTTATAATCCAATTTAAGTTGCACAAATCGTCCTCGTATCAAAAAGGTACATGCACAAATTACAAACGTGGCAAACAGCCCAACAACACATCTCCACTCTCTTTGTCACTTTGCTTGACACGTAGTGACCCCTTATGATGCACAACGTTACACAAAATCTCTTAACTCAATCTCCCAAATGATTTCATCTTCATTAACTATACTAATCCAAACTACACTCATAGCAAAAGTGTTTAATAATATATCAACACTTGTTTTGATGTAAAACTCTTAGTGGTCTGACATTCTCATTACTCAAACAAGGTCGTGAATTCGCTTCTTGTGGATCGAGATTTGAAATTGAGAGTGATTCGACTTTCTCAACCTTTAGACAAAGTTATGGATTCGATTCTCTTAACTTCGAGACATTACTCACAGTAAACACTATTCTTTTAGAGACTGACTGGTATATAACAGGATTAGTCTTAACCCAATAGTCTCCAAAGTAGACTCATTCAAAAAATGAGAGAAATAAAATATTTTGCTAGTTCCCAAGATATTTTATCAGAATTAAATGTGGCAAATTAAGGGGCACACTAACGGGTGGACGGTCCATGCATCACAATACCAATCTAGGAGATTATGTATTGTACGTGGCACAAAGTGGATGGGCCACAGAATCCAAGACAGCTCATTAATTTCCTAAAATCAAACACCCCAATAATTTTTGGGGGTCGTTAAGTGGGCCATCTCCCCTTATCATTGGTCCACTCCTTACCCTTCCAAGGGGCACCAATCTACAATTACTTGGGCCCACATGTTTGCTTTTGGGGTCCCCAAAAATCAATCACAAACACACCAACATAATTGTTGCCACAAGATTTGGGCACTATATATAAGAAGTTGGTGACATCTCACATTTTAGATCCAAACCAATTTGAGCACAACATTAGTTCCACAACAACAACAAAGAACAAAGAGAACTTAAGTTTTTGGAGAGTCTAAGGAGAAAAATAATGAGGACTTCATCTTTCATTAGGAGCATCTCCTCACGGTTGTCATCGGCGAGGCGGTCGTCGGCTTCCATGGTGGTGCCTTTGCCGGAAGAAAGTGAGTTTTTTCGACAAGTCACGGCGGAGCTTGATGGACTACGATCATCGGAGTACGATGTTGGTAGCGCCAATTGGCTAGGTGATGTTCTTGATGCTAGTATAGCTACTCAAAAGCTAGCACAAGAGTCTCTTAGTGTGTCCATTTCAAATTTATCCGATATGGATAAAGAAATGATTAATGAATACTTAGAAGACAACGTCGAGTTGCTTGATGCTTGCAACAGCTTGGTGGAAAAGATGGACATGATTAAAGAGTACGTAGATTCGTTAAAAGCAACTACACGCTCAACAAATGCTCAAGGAGCGTTGAGCAAATGCGATCAATTGGAGAAAGAATGTAAGAAGTTAGATAAGCGCGGTCTTGAGCTATGTCGATTGACATCTCGTAACACTAAGCAAGCTGGTATTAGTTCATACGAATTGCATGAAGTTTTGAGCATGTCGAAAGAAGTAGCATCGGTAACATGCCATCGTCTTCAAAGAGCTTTGTCATTCAAATCCAAGCAAGGCCTTACAAGAATGAAGTCTAAGATATCGACAGTTTGGTCGAGTTCGTTGAACGAATTGCTAGCTGTTAAGGAAGATGGAGTTGCAAACCAAAAATCTATTGCTCCATGGATGATGAAGGAATTGGAACAAGTGAAGTGCCATAAAGGAAATGTTGATACCAATTTATTGAGAAGAGATTGTGAAACATTAGAGGATGAGATGAAATCATTGGAAGAAAGAGTTAGAGAGTTATATAGACATTTGATCTCTGTGAGGATGACATTGTTGGGACTTTTATCCCAATGTTGAAAATTGTTTTGTGGATAGATTTGTGAAAAACTTCATATGAAGTTGTCCAAAATTTTATGTATAGATCTGTACAATATTAGTAAAAAGAAAGTTTACATATCCTTGAGTATAGTGTTCTTGATGATCATACATTGCATTTTCTTGATTATATATGTTAATCACATGTGTGGTGACTTTAGCAAGCCTTATGGCTGTTCCTAATAGAATATTATGTCCATATATGGTTGTTGATTAGGTTAGCTAAGTAGGTTAATTAAAACTAAATTTCAATTAAAAGTATAAAAAACCTACAAATTAATGATTAAACAAATTTATTCCAAAAGTCGAGATTTCCATTATGCAGGGAAGAAATTAAATCACTAGTTTTATTACGATATATGGTTGAATTTAGTCCATGATTTTGAATCCAAACATAAATGAAGCAATTAGTGAGTTTAAGTGAATTCATATTTTGTGATTATATTTCTATCAATAGTTATAAACGGTAAAGTTATAATCAAGAGGTGTTTGGTTCACCGGTAAACAAGTTTTAACTTATATACTAGGTCACAGGATTGACCTTATAGGAAGCACCTACACGGCTTTATTCATGAAATACCCAATACCATGTGTCATGAGGTGCTCTTTAGTAATGCCCTCACAGACACCGAGAAGTGAAAAAATGGTGATGTTATAGATGTCGTAGTAATGAGCCTAAGATACTCTGCCCAACTCTCTATCCAACTTATCATAAAAGTCCTCTATTTTTTTGGGTCCGTTTAGCACCTATTTCACTAATTTTTCTCATCTTTTTAGCCCAATTTAACGTTGGGCCAGAGCCCAAATAGCCCAATTAACGAAAAAATAAAAAAGAAAACAAAATTTGGCCACATTTAGATCGGTGAGTCAAGCCAAATAAAAGACAGACACTTGGGATTCTACCCGCTTTGGAACCCCTTTTTTTATTTCCCGTGCTCATACTCGTCGTAGGGTTTCCACTCTCTCTCTCTCCATTCCTCGCCGCCATTGTTGCCGTTGAAGACCTCGTCGATCAATTTTCCGGCGATACTAAAACCCTAGCAATTCCGTTGCAGAGGAGAGAGAAAGAGAGAGTGAGTGATGGGAGCAGAGCTTGCCAATAGCAGCAACAACAGCATGATACCGTTGGAGGAAGAGGAGTATCAGGCTATGGAGGAAGTCGACGTTGATTATAGTGATTCTCAGTTGGTCACTTATGTTCGTCATGCTCTCAAGTCTGTTGCCTTGGTATCAATTTCAAACCCTAACTTTTTTTTTTTTTTTGCTGTTGATTTTTTAAGCTGCTGCGAATTACTTGTATATGGTTTTGAATTATCATTTCAATGAAGGAAAAGAGTGCTGTAATGTGGAATTTGTTAGTGAACTGAGAGTTTTGAGAGAAGTGGGGAGGATTTTGATTATTAGTGGAATAGTTTGAACTTGAATTAGTGGGATGTCAAGTGGAAGTGTGATGAAGGGCAAGCAATTTCTTTTTGTTTACTTTTTGTTTCATGAGGATGTATAAAAACTAATGGCAATTGAAAGGGGGTGAGAGCAATACTCGTGATCATTGGATCATCTCTCGATTCCTATATTAATGAGATATTTTCAGAGTACCTTCATTCCTGGGTATATAAAGAAATGGGAGGTAGCAACTATCAAGAGTGCTGTATTGGAAGTGTTTTTATTTCATTGAGCGAGTGAAAAGCAGAAGGAAATACTAAGGACAATTGTTATGATACTTGAGAAAGATTTCCAAGTGTATTGTTTGAACTTTGAAGTGTTAGTTTTGTGATAATTAAGAGACCTGTATGCACATTGTAGGGTGACAAAGATGACTATAGTGATCTGGTTTCGTTGCTACATCATGAAAAACGTTTGCAACCTGATGAAGTGGCAATGCTTATGGTAAGCATCTCTTTTACATGCTGGAAGTTACTATCAATGAACGTCTGTGTTACTTATAAAAGCTCTCACATTCCTTGGCAGACAACCTTGAAGGCAATATCTGGAGCAGTTTCATACATAGACAATGTGCACCATGAGTCCCTTCTGAATAGGGTAAGATAGAAATGCTGTTGGTTCACACCATTTAGTAGATTCTTCATTTGAATTTATTGTTTTCTCTTGACAATTTACTCAATTAACATGTCTGTGAGTAAATTTTATCCATAGTTTCCTGTGTTACTTTTAGAGGGGTAAATTCATTTCATTTGACATACCTCATTTCAGTGGGAACAGTGCTGGTTGCTGTACATAATTTTTAGTGATGCTGTACCTTTTGGGGGCATTTACTTGGTTGTAATTATCAATTGCAGTGTAATTAGCATAATATTGGACACATGATCTTAATTACTCATAAAAATTGCACTGTAGAGTAGTAGTTATTTTGGTTGTAATCACATTTACTTCCAAGTAGACGAAGCCTTGTTTTGTTATGGTTCACTGTGACTCAAGCCACTTGAACTTTCTTAAAGCTCCCAACTGTTTGATTGTATGTGGTGCACTCAACTGACTCCTAAATCTGCTGTATGTGTTTCTAACCTATACTTTGTGTCTTCATTAATACAATTGTAAATTATGCAGATTTTCACAATGAGCATGTGGAACTATGGTCCTGATGTCATGGATGCGTTAGCCGAGTTGATTACATCCCTGGTATGTGATCCTCTATAGACCTTGATGCTGTGAGGCCCTGTTGCTCGTCTCTCACATCACTTTTTGCAGGCTGCTTCCAGTGGGAAATATATTGATTCATGCTTAGATATGCTAGTAAGCAACTTCACTCCTCCCCGTAGCTACTTAGAAGCACTGAAGCTCCCATATGGTTTAGTGAAGAAAGAACAAGTTTTGCTTAGAGTACATTCTGCTCTTGAATGTATCACTGGTCTGATTCCACTTGCCCCATCAAGATTATTGCCCATTGTTATACAGAGAACGCCAAGAGTATTTCAGCGTGTCCAAGAGCCTGTAAGTTGTACACTTCTTTTTTTTTTTTATCGTTATCATAAGGTGTCATCTGATATCGAAATAGTATTAGTGTCTACGCTTCTCTTTGAAGCACCTGAAAGCGTTCTACTGATTTAATTAGTGAAACTTTGTAGTTACATAAGTTTCCTGGATTGAGATTGGTTATAAGGTGCTTTTGGAGTGTTTTCTCTCTCTCTCTCTCTCTCTCTCTGGGCGGGCATTGCTTATGCACATAGGTTTTGCCTCGTGTCTTGCATCCTTTTTCAGCTATGAATCTCCCTGACAAAACTTGAAAGAATGATCTATGGGTAATGGGATGTGACAGCTAAATAAGGACTAAAGGAAGGAGCTTCTAATTGGGTTTCTCATGCACGAGTTTGCTCTCAAGTATCAGCTATCTTTTTATGACACTGAGCAAGCTGAATGTTCTCATTTCTCCTAAATGAAGTGGCAATTTAGTTTAAAAGTGTAGGTGAACCTAGGAATTATGCTACTCATTTTGGAGGACCCTAAACCAAATAGTCTGCAAGAGTTTCTAGTTTTGGGTTTTATTGTTTATATCCTAGATGTGCTCTATTTTTGCAAGCCCTTGTTTGCGAAGAAGTGAGATGGAAGAAACAGCGATGACACTCACCTAGACCTCTGTGGTTAAAGGGGAAAAGGCCAAAAGGGTTTTCTTTTTGAGTAAATAACACAGATAATACATTGGCTTGGTGTGAAATCAGTTCCCTCATTCTCCTTACTGTTCCTCCGCCCCTTTTGTATGTTAACATACACGGTCAAGAAGATTAGTTATAGTTTTTTCTTATTTTACCAATGCATATGATGTTCTACAATCTTCTCACCAGTTTAGAAGCTTTGCATTATTAATGTAAATTGGTTTTATTTTGTAGGAATTGGCAATGTTTGTAGAGAACATATTTAAGTTGGAGAGCAGTGCAATTGGGGAGCTTGTTGGGAGCAGAATGCTCATCATGGCTGTTGTTGATCTGCTAATAGATTTTGATGTGAGTATGCTCGTGTAGCTGAAGAATGATCTAGTAGTTTAACATTGGTGCCATGCTTTTTCGCACCTTCCATCAAGGAGAATTAATTGGAGATATATTGCTGTTGAGCTGCTGTTGCTGTTCATTGCTTCATTGTGTATCTGTTGTCCTAATCCAATCCCTCTCCCGAGTTTTGTCATGGAAGTTGCACCCAACCTTATTTTTGTTGCGGTGTTTGAGCTTCTTGCAGGTGGAGATTGGGTGGGATGATATCTTAGAGGAGAACCCTTCTAAAGGAATTTTTGATATGGAGCTAGAAGACGAGCACATATTAGATGATGTTGATGACGATGGAGGTGAGGTATGTTTGACATCTCATGGATGTATTTGACTTCCAGAAATGTCTTGACTTCTTGGATTCTCAACTATAAAAGTTATAGTCATGTGACGCTACCTTTATTTTGTAGTTTGGAAGAGAATCTTGGGGCCATAAGCGTGTTTGGAAAGATGAAGTAGCTGACAAATTGGAGAAATTGGATAGTCTTATGGTTCTTACTTTTGAGCACCTGAAATTTTGCAAAAATAGTGGACGCTTGATTGAGGTACTCTCTAAATTGCTTATTCTTTTTAATGTTACTACATGAATGGTTGCGTGAATTTTTTTTGATTACTATGTTAATCTCCATTGTTTCTCTGGAATTTTGATTAGGTATTCGAATCTCTCCTCCAGTCATTCCAGTTAACNAAAAAAAACTTTGAACTTATTTTTTGTTGCTAGTAGGATGTTTGGAAGGGGAGTCACTTCTTTGCCAGATTTTTCTCAACTGTTTATGTTAATAATCTCTCGCCCCCCTCTCTCAAGTCTCACACACACACACACACACTCACACACAGATACACATTAGCGAGATTGAATGCATCAGTAGATTAATCTAATATCTTTAAATGCAAATTGGAAACTAAAATTCTCTTTGTATCGCAATGGCGTAACTGTTGCTTTTTTTTTTTTTTTTTTTTTTCCCCCTTTTGTTTGACGGCGAGCATGTCCCTGTGAAATTTCATTTTGAAATAACACTTACTAGCAGAAATTGTGCTTGCCAACTTATTTACTTGTTTGGAATATTTCTTATTTAATAGGATAAGAATTGCTGATAATTCTGATTACTTTGTTGTAAACTATTTTTAAATTGCAGTTTGTGATTTTCTATGCTTGCTCTCTGGATCCTGAAAACTGTGGCATAAGATTTGCTGAGTTGCTAGCTGACATTTTTGTTTGCGGCAGCTTTCCCCAGCTTACCAGGTAAGGCTTTAGTTACATTGCATCAACATTGCTTTTTTGTACACATATTTGCATGCTAAGCTTCTTATTGGAGCAAATTTATGTGGAGATCAATTTGGGGGAGGACAAAGTGAATTAGGTAGAGAAATCCAGAAAATGAGAGGGAAGGAGAAAGCAAGTAGATGAGGAAAGAAAGGGAAAAGTTGAGGAAGCGAAGACAGATCAAGTCTTAAATTCTTTTCTTCCATCAAGGCTCGAACAATAGGCCTTATGCAGTTATGCGGCCTTGAATTGAATTTATCAATCAAAATTAGTTCAATTAAAATTTAATTAAGATCTTGGTAAGATTCCATAAGAACAAAATAGTCATTCCTAGTATGAGTAGTATCCTAGTAATAGTGTCTTAAGTTGCACCAGTATATGGGTATTGATACGTCTACTAAGTGCTGCAGTTCAAATAAACAAAACAAGATACACTGATACGACCAATTTATACCTTTTAAACGTGGAAATTAGGGAATAGTATAAAATATATCACAAAGTAGTAATATAACATATATCAATATAGATTATTTAAATAAATTTTACTATGAAGACTCAGTTACTCTAAAAGTAAGCTTTTACGTAATCTTAAGATTCTCATAAATCAATCAAAGGAGCAAAATTAATTAATCTGTCAAGCCAATACTCTACTGGCTAGTATTTGGAGCGTGCTGATGGGTGTCGGTGGCCAAATAATGTCGGACATGGGATGTCTAGTTGGCAGAAGTAGTGGATTATTAGCCTCATGGTATAAAGATTTGCTAAGACATTCAAAAAGTGTATTGTTGATTTTTTAGAGGCAATATCTATAATCGTGTACTCATATTGTGTCCATGCACTTTCTCTGTCTCCATTTGCTGTTATTTTACCAAATGTTGGATTTTGGTAGCATTTACCATCCATGCATTGTGGTTTCTCCCTTCACCAAACCTCGTATATGTGCTAGCACTTGAATTTCATATTTTTGTTTTCATTGAGGATTTAGGTGCTTATTCGAGTTATGCCAATGTAGCTAGTTTGATGCTTTTTTTTTTGACTATTTTTGGCTGCCTTTGGATAGGATGAGTGCTGTTGCTTATCTTGCTAGTTACCTATCTCGAGCAAAATTCCTGTCAACCTATTTCATCACAGGCATGTTGGAAAGGTAATTGGTTCTAGTGCTACTTCGATCTCATCTTTACACACCTATTGATGCAATGCCCTGCACAGTGTGGTTATTTCTCAATCCTTTGATAGTTGTTTGAAGAGAATCCAATTTTCTGAGATCTGTTATATTTCAGGCTTATCCAGTGGTGTTCAGAATATTGTGGCCTCCAAAGCGGGGTTGTTAATCCAAAAGCTCATAGAGTGTTTTATGCTGCTTCACAGGTAATCTGTTTCAGCCTAGATACTCTGATACTTTTCATATGTACTTTTTTCTTCACTAATTCATAGGCTGTGTTTCTCTGGGGATCCCATTGCTGCAGCATTATGTACAACATCTTTCAATGGAATATGTCATATTTTCAAGTTCAACAACCTGATTAGGACTTCTGGCTCTTTAGATTTACAAACAGAAAATAGAAAATTTCAAGTTCTTATACTTAGTATGGACTATAGAATAGATGTGTGGAGTTGTTGTTACTGACTCGTTATTGTCAATTTGTTCTAAATAATTCTTAAATCTCGTTGTAACCAGATTTGTGTTGCCATTCACTACTTTTTGTCAAAACTTTTTATGAACTTTTCCAGGATTTATCAATTTCTAATTTCATCTGCTGCAGGCCATCATGTATGTACTTTGTTTCCACATGACATCAATCATGAACATTCCTCGTCTGAAATCACAGCTCTCCCTTTTGCCCTTGAGACAAATCTTTAAGAATCAGCTGGATCCATTGAAGGTTAATCACTCGTACACAACCTTGACAGTTCTATGTCTTTTTGTCCATGAATTATGGGTAGACTTTTTTCACTGGAACTTGCTGTTTACTAATTAGAGTACTGTATGGAAAATCTCAGGTCTGCCTGCCGTCTATTGTAGAGGAATTTCTCCAGCAAGCAAAATCAGCTCGTTTACTTGATGGAAGTGGGACTGCTGTTTTTCATGATATATTGGAGTCTGAATTTTCCATGGCTTTTGGTGGGATTGAAAGGCTTGACATGTTCTTTCCATTTGACCCATGTTTGTTGAGGAAGAGTGATAGGTTTGCTTCTTGCTTTTCCTAATATCTAATATAAATTTACTGTTTAAAAATATTCTGTCAAATCTTTTTAATAGTTCATTTGTATGACATACTTGTTAATATTAGAGTGGAATAATTACATGGGGATGTTGAGTCTAGTTACACAGGTCCAGGCTTTAGAAAGTTTTGAAAGGCTTGGGAATCGTGTGTTTAAAAATTTAATATTCTTCATTTTATACTGTGAATTGTCCAGCGAGAGGGTTGTTGGAGCAAATTAAAGACCCTTTTTTTATGCATATATTATAGTTATGCTTTGTTATTGAGATTTTTGAATATTGTGAGGGTGGAAAAGGCAACCTATTTTGATGCTACTTGTTAACATTCGATCCCAAGTTACTCATTCGACTAATGCTTTATTTGATGAATTTCTTCTAGACAGAGGGGACTCTGTTATTTATAGAAGTTACTAATCGTTCTTGAAACCAACTGGGGATCCCTGAGCCTGAGGCAAGTTAATTGTAAGCATTTCTAAAGATCTTTGTTTGATTTTGCAGTTACATCAGGCCGAACTTTGTCTACTGGTCAATGGTAAGAAAAACGTATGAAGAAGATGTGGAAGGCAGCAGTGACGAGGATGTTGATGTTTACTACCCAGACACAAACAGAACAGATTCCAAAGATGTAGGGATAGCAGAGAGCTTTGAAGAAGATGATTATCTTGGTGATTTTAATGATTCGTTGAACAAGATGTCCATTACTCCAAAAGATTCCGTACTCCGGAAATTTGGCGATCAACCACGCAATCCCTTGAAAATGCCTTCTAGACTCCGACCTTCAATGAGCCCAGAGTCTCTATGATAATTGATATATCAGTGTCTCTTCTGGTATGCGGGTTTTTCCAGCTGGTCAAACTTGATCTCAAGGTACATAAGGCATGAAATGATCTGCGGCAACTGAAACAAAGATGCTAAGATGATGTGTTTGTTCCAATTGGAGCACGTCGTTGCTGAGGGCTTTTCGCCTCTTCCCAAGTTGCAAATCTTTGGCCAAAAATACGGAAAAACCTTGCCTGTTGTGTTGTAGTTCTCCTTGATACCATATTAGTCCTAAAATTTTGGCCTCTCAATAGCAAAATGTGTAATTCTTATAAGATGATTACTAGTATTAGGCTAGAGTTTTCTTTCTCTTTCAATTCCTACCCCTTTCCCCTAGAGTAAAAGAATACTGTAAGTTTACGACAATACGTTATCGAAGTTTGATTGCTTGTGCAAATGTAATGAAAGTACAGATACTGAAATACTGACGCACCATGTTCTTGCGATGTCTGGAGTGAATTCATTAGATAAGTTTCGGTTACGTAAACTATTCTAGATTTCTTTACCCAGAACTGGGTAGTTGGCAAAGCAAGGTTGCGTTTATCATCACATAGAGGTATCCTTATCTGACCACAGAATTTAGCGGAGTGTGAAACATTTTAATATTGTTCACTTTGTTCTGAGGACCAAAAGCATGGTTTCATTTGTTTAACTTTGATTTCGCAACTGTTACAGACGTTGCTGCGACAAGTTTGCATGGGATCCTATTTTTTGAAATTGTTCATGCAGAGAGTGAGAATTGAAAAAGGGAGCAGCTATACACAGATGGTTAAATTCATTGATTTCTCTACCCAATTTTATTTGAAGCACTTACTGTGTGATCAAGCAGCATTATCGGTATATAGCTCTGACTCTCTCCTCACTTTTTCTCTTCCTCAATTGGTTTTTCCTTCGGAGCAGAAGTTATCGATATTCACATAGTGTCGGTTTTGAGATGTCCATGTCACAGTTGGAGTACTTGCAAAGCTGCAATAAGCGGAGAAAAAGGTCGTCAGTCGATCAGAGAGTTTTTAGGTTCAAGTCTTTCTGTGAACCGGGTTACCCAGCTGAGTTCGATGGTCCGTTCTGGAAGAATGTTAAAGATCTTCTTGGGTTTGGGCATATGGAGACTAATCTGAGTACGAATGGGATGATAAGCTGGTCCTTTCAGCTTGAAGTCCATCGCCACAGGCCTGATCATCGGGTCTTTCTATTTGTCATCGAGGAACCTATTGAAGCTTCAATCTACCGTTACTGCAGACATTGTCGATATATAGGTACTCATGCTCTAAACTTGGTGGTCTATTTAGGAGTATAGAGTACGTCTTCCCTAATCTGGTGTGTAGTATACCTTAGGGTGATTTTCCTTGAGAATAGGGATGACTTCTTTCAAAAAAGAACAGGAACAAGAGTGTCTTTACCTCATAAAACAGGGGTGACTTTTCCTAACAATTGAGGTAACTTGCCCCGTGTGTATACAAAAGACCAGGTCTACACATGCTAAAATTTTTGCCAATCATGTAACAGTAACACCGAGATGGCAGTTTTGAAGCTGTCATCTTGTTGTTATGCTACTTATTGCCTTGCCTATGAATCTTCATCAAATTAAACTCAAATGACCATGATGTGTGCTTTTGAGAGCATGGTAACTAATTAGGAAGATAATCGCTAAAACAGAACACTATTTTTTTGTTTTCAAAAGTGCAAAGAGTGCTATTTACTGCTTGAGATGTTGATTGCAACAGGATGGGGACAGCATATGATCTGCAACTTCAAGTATCACTTTGTAGTGCCCTCAAAGGAAACAGCAGCAATGGCATCAAGCTGTTTGTGCTGCCAAGGTACTTACTGTTGTGATGGTACAGTCTTAGCTGCAAATTGTGGTACCAAATCCTGCAGTTTGGTCGAACTCGAGGGTCATACACTGCATGGAGTGTTCCACTGCAATGGCTTGGGGCATTTGCTCTGTGTCAACGGTCTTGAAATGGGTTCAGATCTAAATGGTCACCAGATCATGGATTTTTGGGATCGTATCTGCACTGGGTTGCGCGCTAGGTAATAGTACTCTATTTTGTCATGCTGTTCTTTATTAACTCAATATATTGCATTGAGTTTAGTTTAGTCCAACGCGATTCAATTGAAATGGACTGAGCCTAACACATGAAATGAAACTTTCTGTAGGAAAGTAAGCCTGACGGACGTATCCCAAAAGAAAGGCATGGAATTAAGGCTACTACATGGGGTGGCATACGGAGGACCCTGGTTTACTCGTTGGGGCTACAAATTTGGTCGAGGAAGCTTTGGAGTTACAGAATCCATGTACCAAAAATCGATCCAAGCCGCACAAAACATCCCCTTATGCCTTCTCCTCCACCATTTTAGCCCCTTAGACAATTACCTTCCAATCATATTCTCAAGGTACCAAGCCTTATCTGACCATTCCTTGATCACCCTATGTGACCTTTTTCACTTCATGCTGGAGCTGAGGTCCCGTCTCCCGAAAGAGGCTGGCCCCACCGATCTCTTCAACCCGGGAATCCTTCTAGAAACTTCCTGCAGATGGTCCCCTAAACGTGTTGAGATGGCCACAAGGGTTATTGTAGAAGCCTTGAAGCGGGCTGAGCCCAAATGGGTATCTAGGCAGGACGTTCGAGATGCTGCTAGGGTCTATATTGGTGACACGGGCCTCTTGGATTTCGTCCTAAAGTCACTTGGAAACCATGTTGTGGGGAAATACTTGGTTCGACGTAGCTTGAACCCGGTAACCAAAGTGCTCGAATATTGCCTAGAGGATATCTCAATTAGCCATGATCACGGCCTTCTCGTGAGAGAATCCAAGTCCAATATGATGGTGGTCACTAGAGCTCAGCTAGCCAAGGACATTTTGTACCTTTACAAATCCACATTAGGGGACCGGAGGCCCGGGCCTACATCCGGGCCCGGTAGCACAATCTCAATAGCTAGCAGAGTGATTCTTGATAGTAAGCACCTTGTTAAAGAATTTGAGTATCAACAAAGGCTCCCACCAAGGGGGAAATTTAGCATTGGTGACCAATTTATATTTGATGTGTTATGCACTTTGCAACTAAAGCACAAACAATTGATGCTACCTTGTGAAAATGTTAAGGTAAGAGGAAGCATGACCTTTGAAGAGTTGAAGAGGGAAGTTGAGAAATGGTTTAAAGAGTTGTATTGGGGACTGAAAGGATTGGTGGTCGAATCAATAGTAAATTTCAATGTCAAGGACACGGATCTTGTTTGTCGGGTGATTGAAGAAGGAAAGGATGTTGTCCTTGAAGGGGGGATTAGCAGTGAAGAGGACATAAACGCAAACGGAAATGGATTACTAATGCAAGGATGGAATGTATACGAAATAGCAGAATGTCATAATCAAGGTCATGGATTCATAGATTGTGCTTGTGGAGCCAAAGAAGATGATGGAGAAAGAATGGTTGCTTGTGATATTTGTGAAGTGTGGCAGCACACTCGTTGTGTTCGAATACCAAACAATGAGGAGGTTCCTCGTATATTCCTTTGTGATCGTTGCGAGCAAGACATTATCTTCTCTCCTTCTTTGATGATCTAGTCTTTACATTTTACATATGCACAGATATGACATAGTATTAGCATGTTTTACGATTCAGCTACGCAAGCGCATGCATCTAATTAATTCTCAGAGGATAAGCTAGGTTGCTTAGAATGTTGCAAAGATGTGTAAATGCAGCTGTTTGATTCCAAGTTCATATGCTAGTGTGGTAAAACTTGCTCGGAAGAGATTTGGATAATTTTTGGTTCAAGTCTAGAAGGACTAAGGAAGATTTAGGGGTTGTTTTTGATGCTAATAGGATAGACAAGGTACACCAAATGTTACGATGAAATTTTATGTGATGTAGCCTTGTATGCATATGGACTTAATGGGTTGGAGTATAATGACATGCACTTGATCTGAATGTTACGTTAAAAGAGGTATTTTCAACAAGTTTTTTTCCCTGTTAAATTGAGTATAGTATCTCAAATGTCATCAATTTATCTTTTAAATTTATCACAATAATAGTTGATGTCTTTTCATGTACTGCATGAAAAACTAATGCTTTGTATCTCTTCCACTGAAATTCACTAAAATTGAGGGAGTAATAAATATAAGGAGCAACAACGTAACTAGCACCCTTTAATTTTGAGATTTTTTTAACATAAAAGTTATAAATTGTTGGCCTTGTGATTAAATTGAGATCTTAATTAATTTGAAATGGTTTCGCACGTTTGCCCTATAGCCTTGGGATCTGGACCATCCCGAGCACAATTGAGATTCCCAACCCCGATGCTTTGACGGATATGAGGAGACTCAAGAAGCCCTTGATGACCCCCGAAAGCCTTTCTTAATGTCCTATCCTCACATACATGTCAGGATTTTCGTGTTGGAGTTTTAAGAGTTGGTGACTAGTTAAGTGTCACCAAAGGTTAGCTGAGAACAAATGAGCAACCCCAAGGGCTCTTGTGACTCCTTTGGGGTCCATGTCATATATGATTCATATATTGACCACCTTGGTCCTGAAACTTTCACACGGCATGTCTTTTCATGCTTTATTAAACAAGGTGGATATGTTTGCACCCTCTCAATGACCGTCGAAATTTCTAATTTGAAGGTCCTTAGGGACCAAGAGTGATCACATGGATCTCTCGGAGGTACCAAGAGACCTTACTCAATTCCCTTACTTCATATAAACTCGTGGTTTTAATGTGAGATAATTAATGATGGTTGAATAACAACAGATTATCAAAGGCTATTTGTGATCTAACAAACAACTTATTGGTTATCCTACCCCCCTCCAGCCCCTGTGATCCGTTCCTAATAGCATTTTAATAAAAATGCCTTGGTTTTGGGATGTCTTAGAAACCCCTTTTGGTGGGTTCTATACGTTAAGTCCCATGATTGAATGTTTTATAATCGAAATTTACGGAGATCAAGACTAATCCAAGAGACTCCTTGATAAATGAATTATCACTAATTACACAATACTCCATTAGTAGTGACTAGTGACAAAACTTTGACCTCTTTGGGCCGGTCTATTTCCCCCTTGCTATTTTATGACACTATTTTGGAAGTTTCATTTCGTTTGTCTCACCTAAAACCCTTGACTTTTTTTTTTAGGGTTTACAGTATATAATTGGATACAAATCAAATCAAATCAAATCAAAGCCTATTTTGGTTCTTTTCTCCTCATCACTGCCAAAGTGCACAATTTGGGAGAGGGTTAACCAATACCTTAAACCCTCCTCTCTCTCTCTCTCTCTCTCTCTCTCTCTCTCTCTCTCTCTCTCTTCCCCCCAAATTCTGGGGAAGAAGCAACTCAATCACTCTGCAATTCATATCTCCCCCCTTTGAGTCTTTTGTTCGCTCAACTATTATTCTCAAAACTCTTCTTCTGCTACTGCTTGCGTTACTGCGCGATCACACTATTTTCTAAGGTAATTCTCTCGCTTTCGCTTATCCCCTGTTTGATTTCATCCTCCTATTTGAACCTTTTATCTTGATTGCATTGTTTGAATAATCCCATTGTTGTAATTGGTCAATTTTATATTCTTCCCCTGTTTGTTTCTTCTTCTAAATGTATTGCATTGAGATGGGCAGTGAAAAAAATTGTTTTTGGGTCTTTTGTTATTTCGTTACATGTTAATTCTTCTGGGTTTTGAAGTTACAATTGTTCTATGATTATAGGAAAGATGGAGGCAGACAATGTGCCTCTTCTCAATGCCAAAAAAAAAAAAAAAAGAGAGTGAAAAAAAGAAGTGGATGATGAGGGTTGGGGTTCATGTTTTATGTATCAATTATCCCACAGTTGTAGCTTAAGCTTTTATACAGCAATTACATAGTATGTAGTGTGCAGAGGATGTTAGCTATTGCTTGAAACTAGATGCAGATGTTAAAGTTGCCATATAAAAGCTTGTGATAAATATTAGCAAGGTACTCGAAAGCTCGGAAAAATTGAAGGATTCTTAACTTAATTAGAAAAGGTTGTGATTAACAATGTGATGAATGCAGGGTTAGTTTTCTAATAACTTGGTTGTCAAAGAAAAAACAAATCCCTTTAATCATGGTCCTTGTAAGGCTCTAGTTGTCCTTGATTAGGGTTTCAACTCCCACTGATTGGTGTGACTTGACTTTTCCCTTTGCCTACTCTGATTTGTGGCCTGTGGGTTAATAGTGGTCAAACCCCAACGTTTCCTTGGTAATATCTTTCGTACTTGCTTCTTTTCTTTTTTATATTCTTTAGAAATCAATTTATCTGCTTGTGTCTATGATTGCTATTACTTGCATTGAAATAATTACGAACTTCATGCTTATGATGGGGTGTAGACAGTTGTTGACATTCCTAGGCTTCAGAGATGTCTCTTCACCCTAATGCACCATTAAGTTTAGTCGATGAGGATGGATCTTCTGGCTCTGGAGAGGAGATGAATGTGGTTGATGGACATAACAAGCGTCAGTCTGGTGTCCCGTCGAGTTCAGGCCGTCAAAAAAGAAGTCGCAAGGCAACAGGTGATGCTATAGTTGATGCTATGCTAGAAATAGCAGCTGCATCTAAAATGAGAGCTGCTGCTATGATGAAGAATGAAGACCGTTTTTCTATAAGCAAATGCATTAAAGTTTTGGATGACATGCAAGGTGTTGATCAACGCCTCTACTTTCTTGCCCTGGACTTATTTGAGAATCCCAATGCTCGCGAAACCTTTATAGCTCTAAAACACGAGAGAAGATTGATGTGGTTGCAGGGGAAGTGCAGAATCCCTTTGAATTCTGTGGTGTAAGCCTACTATAAGGGTCATTATTTTTCTTTATATGGTTGCAAAGTGACGACTGGATCTATGTGGTTCACCAATCCCTTTTGAAGTATTACCTTTGTGCTCACTCAGCTCTTTTGTCGGATAGTGGTCGAATCTGTGACTCTTGTGTCCTAGTAGAGGCCCTCTTTACTTTTGGTTTCAAAGTACTAACATTAACTTTCAGCTGATTATTAGTTTTACTTGAGGAGTAGCAATGTGATGGTATTTCTGTCAAGGGTATTTAAGCACCCACTGTAAATTCTTTTTTTGTCCTTTCTACTGAAATGCTTTTCAAGGGCAATAGAATTTTGTAAATGATATTTATCAAAGTATACTTTTGCTTCTGAGAGAGATTGAAGCTGCCCCTTATTAATATTAAGTACCTACTTCTGTTATGCATTCTACATATGTTTTTACTTCTCGTTTCACAGATATATCAGCTCTTATGGAGGACTTTGATGTAGAACTGGATGAGATGGAGTTAGTTGCAGCTGCAGTTGGATACTATCACTATAATAGTTTAGCCAAACAGCCTCGCCGTAGCCTGTCACCTAATCGTCCTAACTATATGACTGAATTAATGGAGGGTCCAGAAGATGCATGTCGTGAAATGCTTAGGATGGATAAACGTGTTTTCCATAAGTTAAGTGGCATTCTTCGACAGAGAGGCATGCTGCGTGATACAGCTGGTGTGTCTATAGAAGAGCAACTAGCAATCTTTTTGAACATAGTTGGACATAATGAGCGTAATCGAGTTATACAAGACAGGTTTCAGCATTCTGGGGAAACCATCAGCCGGCATTTCAACAATGTTCTAAAGTCTATCAAGTCATTGTCCCGTGAGTTCCTACAGCAACCACCTGTCAACACACCTCTACAAATCCTTGGAAGCAAACGTCTTTTTCCATATTTCAAGGTATGCTTCTGAAAACACACTCCAACCTCTCAAGTCTTATGAATCTATGATTATTGTTTTGCTACTCACAACCCCTGAGTCGGTAGCTCCAACTGGTTAGAGCTCTAAGATCTATTTCAAATGTCCCTAGTTCGAGCCCCCTTAGGGCATGTGGAGGTCTTCTTGGCCGTACTCAGGGCCCATGGGATTAGCTGGGCAAAGCCCATGTACCCATGTTTTCTTAGAAAAAGATTATTGTTTGCTACTCACGCAGTATCTCTTTCTTTTCAGGATTGCATTGGAGTAATAGATGGCATGCATATCCCTGCTCATGTTCCAGCAAAAGATCAATCTCGGTTTCGCAACAAGAATGGTTCTCTATCACAGAATGTTTTAGCAGCCTGCACATTTGATCTGCAGTTTATATTTATATATCCTGGATGGGAAGGTTCAGCTTCGGATTCTCGTGTGCTACAGGCTGTTCTAGATGATCCGGATCAAAATTTCCCTCAAATCCCCGAAGGTTCCTTTCTTGTGTAATTGGCAGCTCATATATGTTCTTCAGTTATTTGTCACAGCTTTTTTATGTCAAGATTATGGGCTGCAGGTAAATATTATCTTGTTGATTCGAGCTACCTGAATATGGAAGGTTTTGTTGCTCCGTTTCAAGGAGTGCGCTACTGCATGCACGATTACAAGGGTGCTAACTCTCTCCCGAGGAATGCGCAAGAGCTCTTTAACCATCGGCATTCATCACTAAGACATGCCATCTTGAGAAGTTTTCATGTGTTGAAGGAACGGTTTCCCATTCTGAAACTTGCCCCTCAGTATGCATTTCATGTTCAAAGAGATGTTGTCATCGCTGCATGTGTCATTCACAATTTTATCAGGCGCGAGGACAGTAATGATTGGTTATTTGCCAGTGTGGAAGAACAGATAGTGTGGGAGAGTTTGGATATCGATGATTCACCAGATGTGCAGTCAAGATCTCCGTTGAAAGAGCAAATGGGGCTGTTGTTACGAGACTCAATCGCAGCATCAATGTGGAATGATTTTTTGAATGAATGGAATGAATGGTGAGCTGTTGTATCGTGCATGTATCACTTTTGAAGAAACTTACGACTTTGGGGGCTTTTATTGGTAATAGGAATCAAAACCTCAGTAGGTGAGAGATGAGAGCAGCATTTTGCAGAATCTCTGGCTGCATTCACAATTAGGACCAAGATGTACAAAGGATTGTTCTCCAAACTATAGTCAATGCAAACTGCGAAATTGCGCCCTTTCAGCTTTCTTCTGTAATTGCAGTTGCTCCATCAATTTGTTTTAGCTGGTTGAACATTGATGGCTTTATCGTTTTCTTGTTGGTCAGTCATGCTCATAACCTGCATTCACCGTCATGCTTCTCAAGGCTTATTTATACTCAGCTTACATATCAGGTCTTCAATGGATAAAGTTCCTTAGCTCATATACATCTTGGCAAAGACTTTTAATTGGAAAATGCTCCACTAGACAGAATTGTCGATAGCAAGATCTAGACCCGAGTTTCTCATGTCCAATCCTCAGCTTCACTAATTTTTCCCTTGTTTTCATAATTATTTAAGCTTTCCCAATTTTCTAAAGTATTTAACTAATTATTATGCAAAAGTATATAAAACTAGCAACAGATACTTAAAGGCTTGGAATATCGGCCAGGCCGGTTTGGATTGGATAGTTTTGGGTTCAGCTGGTTTTCCTATTATATCAAGTGCCTCTATTTCGGGTTGTGTACTGAAAAAATTCTTTCAGAAACCCATAAATTTCGGGTTGCAGGTAAAGAAAACTCTTCCCCAAACTCGAATTTTGGGTTGGGTTGAAAAAAAAAATCTCCCCAAAACTCGAATTTTGGGTTGAGTTTGAGTTGGTTTGTATCAGGTTACATATGGACAACTTTTTACCCAGCCTCATGTGGGGCAGGGATGAGGCCAACCACCAGCGCAGGGAAATAGGGCATGGTTAAACCGTTGTCAATTTGTCAACTTTTGTCGATCACTATTTTCGTAGATGTGCAGTTTTCAGAACCAACTGAATGCGACCAAACACAAACATATGGCCCTTGAACAACTACTCATATCTTGACCGCAAAAGTTGAAACTAAAGATCAAATAGACCCTTCTGAAGTTCTTTTCTGCTAAATACATGGCCTTCAGGTGAGCCATGACATGAAAAGGATACAGAAGGCTGGTATGCATTACAACAATATGAACATGAAGCTAAATCCCAAAGTTTTACATTACTTTTCGGCATTAGAATCCCTATGGATACAAAATTATTTCGACACTAAGACTGAGGTTTTCAAATGGAACAAGGATAAATGAAAAGGCAAATTCTAATTCGGGGACAAGAAATGCACCCTCGCAAGCTGGTATTCTTTTCCGGCTATCCAGACACCAGTTTGTGACCACTGCACATCTTCCCAATCAAGATTCTCCTCCAAAACCTGATGCAGGAAATAATGATTAATGAGTAGTGCAAAGAAAGCACATTCTTTCTTTCTAATTGCGACCAACAATAAAAGTATATCATCCTAATTGTCGGTTCACAAGAATGGATAATCTTAGTGGGACTGGTATCTAATTACGAAACTACGCTTCCAAGAATCATGCTAACATATATAGGTAGGATGTCGTGATAAAATGAATTCATCAAAATAAACTGAGTTACCTCCACATGCTCCAAGGGCAAAGGGATCCCAATTGATTTCATGACCTTCTGGGGAAGTGGCTTCTTGCACCTTGACCACCTGAACATGTCAACCACAACATTATCGCCCTCTGCTGTACTTCGCTCACCATTTGCAGTATGGTTCTGCGACTTCTCTGTTTCAGCTTCAGGCACCTGTGATGTAGATGCAGCAGCTTTGACAATCTTCTCACCGGTAAAGCAGAGCTCATACCTACATACAACATAACACATTAATTGAGTGCAGATATATTGACTTAAAAGGTGACATAAAGAGAAATTTTCTAACAATGACATCCTTTGGTGCTCTGAATAAAAAATTCAATCAAATTAGCTTAAAAATTAGTTGCCATTGTAGAAGGTGGCATGCAATTCCACAACAAACCCCCCCCCCCAAAAAAAAAAAAAAAGAAAATAAAAAATAAAAAAATCAAAGAAAGTAGCCGTAGTTTACAAGTGCAAAACTCAACAGGAAATAACCAATACCACAACATTCAGTTGTTAACTTGCAGCCGTTAATAATCAAGGCAACAATATAATATGCAGTTAGTCAATTAGTGCTAATCCAAATACGGCCTTAACTTAAAAATTCAATAACAACATACAAGATCGGCACTACAAACAGCTACTAGCCATACTTGTTGAGGAATTAGTAGTGTTCACAACATTGTACCTGCATGTATGAGTTTCTAGATAGAGAACTTCCCCCTTCTTCAGACGAGCAGATGTATACAAGGGCTTCTTCAAACCCTTGTCAGCAACCATGCTTATGCTATATTTGATCCTACAAATATACATGAAAAAGAAACACGTCAAACGACCTTTTTTCAATCTACAGATCTAATACTAAACCCAGGGGAGGGGCACTTTCAGAAACTTTAACACACTAAAGAGCATAACATTAAGTAAAGATTCAAAAGTAGAAGCTGAAATCTTACAAGAAAATACAAACTTAAAAGGGGTCTGTGGCAGGGACTAAAAGACTAGCTTACAATGCAGTTGTTCATGAATCCATAGCATGATAACTTTATTACCCTCAAATTTAACCTAACATCTTGTCCTACATAATTACCAATTAAAACACAAATTTTCTTTCTTGGTATTATCCCCAACAGAAGTAATACAAACTAAGCAAACAGAATTATCCTAAATCTTGACAAGGAGAACATCACTATTTGTCACTGAATGGGTCAAACATTCCTCTGTATCAAACTGCCTAGTCACACCAAGAAAATTTGGAAAATGAAGTGGACAATCAAGTATCAAACTAGATACCAACCAACTGTACACTTAAAGAAGAGCAGAATATTTAATAGGATGACTATCAGAATAGCTTTTTTTTTTTTTTTTTTTTTTTTTGATAATAGACTCTCAGATTAGCTTGGTATGTGTCAATTAATAGATACTACCTAATGATTATAACACATATGAGAGAGTACTACAAATGGGGGGAAACAAGACTTCATTAAGCACAAAGTAAGATAGCATACCAAGGTTCATTGCAAAGGTTATATTGTATCGTGACTTCTCGCACGAATCTTTGCTGCCGCAAAGCATTCTGAAAACAAAACAATCAAAGTTAAAACAATTCAGCAAGCCCCACCTTGCACAGACACATATATAAAGAAGCACCATTTATATGGTGAAACGGCTAATATAGCAGAGGCGTTTTAGCAACAAACAGACCTTAGACACAAAAAAATTCCCAGAAAATTTCCAGCTATTTTCAGCCCATTGCTGATTGGGGATGCAAGAATCAAATACTAGCACAAAATTTGATAACTATCACTTCACAAGTCGGACTGACTTGCATGTACAGCAGATACAATGTCTCGAACCATAGGTGGCCAATGTGGCTCTAAAAACCTATTCAACAATGCGAGGAGAAAACATCAGATGAGAATTTACCGATGCTGCTGCTCTAGTCGTCATTGTGCGCTCCACAGCAACTGGGGCCAAAGTAGGCTCGATCGTTGAAGTATGTGTGAGACAAGGCTCAAGATCAATGGTTCCACCTCCTTTCTGAAATAAAAGAACAAGTAAACCTTGAAACCCATAAATCTGATATGTAAGCTGCCACTTTCAAGATCAAGATTACCTGCTTCTATTGGCTACAGCAAGGCACGCAATAATTTGAGGATTAAACAAATGAAAAAAAAATTGTAAATACTGAAATTAATCGATTCTGACCTAAATCGATTAGATTTAAATCCTTCTCATTGATATCAGATTAGTTTCCGAATTGGTTCAGATACTTACCAGTCGATAGAAACCTTGAGATCTAGTTTACATTGCGCAAGAATCACAACAATATATTTTACCCAGATATACTTCTTAAATAGAGCATCGCTTAATGGAATTTTAATATGATGAAATTGATTTAAGATTCTAATAAAGGAAATCAAAGATTCTATCATAAGGAGAATCCAACCTGATCTTAACTTCCTAGATTTAGTTTTGGCAAAATCGATTTAAATAGTAACTGAGGACAAATTCGTAAAGGGAAAGTCTATTGCTGAGCAAGAAGCAGAAAACAAGAAGAGCAATCCAAATGGAGACACAAGATGCAGCTACTTATGGGGTGAAAAGGAGAGTTTGCAATGAGTTATCACCTTTAAAATGCAGCAACGTTCAACTCGGTAACTACAACCAATGGCAGCTCCCCAGGCACGAGACCGGACGTTGTTTCTTAAAGTAGAAACGTAACCTTCAAGAATCAATTTCATTAATCAGTCATCATTTGCTTGCAAATGCAAGAAATAATAAAGTTGATATAAAAAATAAGGTTAGTCATAAAATTTGCAAAGTATTAGCTTGAACACAGGGGGAAAAAAAAGGAAAGAAGTCACCAAGTTGGACAAAGCAGCGGAAAATAAGATTGGGAAGAGTAAAAGAATAGAATGGTGATTTACTGGGTAACTAAAGATGCTCAACTATGGGATAGATTGCCTTTCCATCCCAATATGTATACCATAGGCCAAAGTTCACCATGTAACATGATGAACTAAATAAAAAAGCAAATGACAAGACGTAACTCACACAACCATCAGCAAACAGGCTTGGCCTTCTGAAACACAAAATTCTTTCTAGACCTGTTTAGACTTTAAACACAAACTAAAACATCAGACTGCTAGAGTTACCAGTTTTCTGACTTTTGCCACTCCTTGTCCGTCTTAAATTCAAAGCAAAAACTGCAGCTCCGGCTAAGAAAGATTGCAGGGTCAAATTTGGAAGGGTAATATGTTGTTGTGATAACTACAGATCTATGATGTTCTATCTGAGGAGAAAGACATGAACATTGGGACCTAGATTACAATTGCATGCCAAATGGGGCAACAAAGGTTCATGGTTGGGATTGATTCAAACGGATGTATGTTTCCATTCACAAATTCCCATAGTCTTAACTCGTCAACTGGAGAGGTTGAGACTGATTTAGATGGACCGTCTACTGATTACTCATAAGATCAAAGGGTGAATCTGGATTTAAGTTGAAGTTACCACAAAGAGACAGATATAGCGAAAAAGGAGGGAGAAATAATTGAATGAGAAACTGCAAGTGAGCAGATTAGAAGCGTGAGTTACACTCAAAACCAACGGCTTTCATACAGCAAATGTCAAGAAACAAGAGTCAGTAAAAACGTAATCCTCCAACCAAATATTCAGTCAGACTCACCAACTTTGCCTCGTTGAACTCGCCACAGTTTGACCAATATTGCAAAATATATTTCAAACAAGAATCACCATGTTGCAACCATGCCAGAGGGGCACCCTTGCAAATGACACTAGACTTCCACAACAAGAAGTGAGGTAAAAAGCATGAAAATACTCCAAGAACACAGTTGCATGCTATGACAACTGTGGTCTAACCAACCATGTTAAAACTACTAGACTAGAAAAAATCATTGCTAAGAGCCTAACAATGCTATGAACTTAGTCTCCTCAAGTTCAAACCATTTCTCACCATCGGAAACCCATCAAAGACATTAAATAATTGATAAATCAAAGAGTAAAACGGAAACACATGTAAACAAAGAGGAAAGTTGGTAATATAGATTTCAGCCAAAATAACCCGGAATATCGAGCTATAACACGATACTCGGAGTTAAACGTTTAAACATTGTATTTATATATATACAAGTGGTTAGTTTGAGTGGTTTGATACTCTCATCCCTTGAGCAAGGTCGAGGGTTTAATTCTTGTGGATGGAGGTGGGAGCACGTTACCCCTTCATGAGCAGATGAACAAGATTAGTCTCGACAAAATTTGGGTGCTAATGAGTTTTATAAAACGACCCAATGTGTTCAAATATATATGTGTGTATGACCAGCTATGGCTTTGAATTTCGATAGTAAAACAGGATAAAACACAACAAACAACTGAATTACTCCCTCCGTATTTGAATCAAAGTTACACTTTCCGTTTAGGGCCGTATTTGAATGAAAGTTACACTTCCCTTTTTTGGACACAAAAAACCCCAAAATGGACAAAAATATCCTTGCTCATTAAGGTAGAAGATGTAACTTTGCAAAACCTTTACTTCACATACTAAGAGCATTTTAGTAACTTTGCATTCTCAAAATTTCCAAAATGAATAGTGTCCGCAACTTTGTTTAAAGAACGGAGGGAGTAATAATTTTCCCCACAAATTTTACTAAGCACCTACTTGACACCTTTTCATCCTACAGGTGTTTTTCCCCCCTTCCAAATTGGGGTTCGCCGTCCTTGCTTTATGATGGTGGTGGATGATGAAAGGTGTGGTGGTGGATGCTCAGCCATGGCCTAGCGGAGGAAGGGGGCGGCAATTGCAGTTGTGCATGAGGAGAAGGAAAAGTGATTGAGGTTTTTAGGCATTTGGGGTGGTGAGGAGTGGTGTGATGGATGGTGAGGCATGTAGGGGGGTTGTGGAGGGGTCACCACAACAAACCTTGACATAACCTCGGGAAGGGCGACGGGGAGGGGTTTCGCTTGGAGAGAGATAGTGGCTGGGGAAGAGGACTAGAGGAGGCAACATGGGTGGGAACACCACCGGCAAGGTCACCAACCTTGCAAATGTGGTGATGGATGGGTAGATAAGGTCGTACGTTAGGGTCACAGAGAGATGGATCAAGTATAGGGGAGTGGGAGAGTGCTGGAGTTGAAGTTTGGGGAGTGGGAGAGTGCTGGAGTTGAAGTTTGTTTTGCATGACCTAGTTATCCACGAGGGAGTTTAGTGAAGAGCAACTTTTTCTTTATCGTTCTTCTTTTGTTTCTGTTAATAATAAACATATTATCAAAATAACAATTGGAGCAAATCTTGGCCATTCATCCCAGGATCCAACGGTTCACAATTGTTCTCAAGTTCACACCATAGGGCTTATTCTCACTTGAACTTAATATAGAGATTCTAATTGGTAGCTTCGAGAATACCCAAAATTACACTGAGCTATCTTAAAAAGCTTTAATTTTTGGATAATTTAATTGGCGCACAGAGAAATCATTAGCTAAGCCTCCAAATGTGCTTGAAATAATTGCAAGCTGTAAGGGCCCAAAACATGTTCATTGGAATATATGTATTGACAGACTTACAACTCGTTTGATTTGATGGGAAATGGTAGGGAAAGAAAGGAAGTGATAGGAAATTGGTAAGTTTCCAATGTTTGGTTGGATAACTAGTAAGGGATAGGAAAAGGAATTGGCAGAAAATGATCATCAACAAAACTTCATTTTTACTTTTCCATCAAATCGGGAGATTTGGATGGAAAGGAAGCCAACAAGCTATAAAGACTTGATTCCTTTCCTTTCTTATTAGCTACACAACCCGGAAAAATAAGTAGTTTTTTTTTTCCATTCCTTACTATTAGACCCAAAAAACGGAAATGATAATTACTTTATTTTCCTTGCTCTTCTCTTCCTTTTCTTACCCTTCTTTTCTTTTCCGTTCTGATCATCTTAGAAAACCAAACATACTAGTAATGAAATCCTGGTAAAAAAAATTAAAGTGGTGCAGGATTTGGCATCTCAAATGAATTTGGAAGCAAGGGCTCACCTTGGCCTTGCCAACCCCTAATCAGTTTTTAACTAAATGGCATATTGACATGGTTCCAACAAAGAAGAATCACATACAGAAGTTCGAATTGCATCTTGATTGTGATACATAGCTTCACATAAAAAGTTCCATAAAGTTTTAAGCATCTATTGCCTCATGAAGAACGAGAGCAGGCAAGACAGCTGCCAAATATGATGAAATAGCTGGAGAAACACACTGGTAAATTATGAATGTGGTGGTTTCTATCTGCTATATCTGTAGAAACCAAGTGATACATGAGTGGTCAAGCTTGGACTTACTATCCTGCGGTGGTAGAACCCGTATTGTTGCACGCAGCTCTTGGATAGCCGCAGGAGGAGGAGATGCTGTTGGGCGACAATAGCCTGTATGCATAAGAACTGCAGTCCAAAATTTAAATTAATCCCTCTCCTAGTAATGTGATACATCCAGCAGTTTCACAAAAAGTATTTTTAGAGCACATACCAGCAACAAGGTCCGAGTCATCAGTATATATATCTGTTCCCCAAAGTTGCCCACCTCTTACCTGATCAAAAAGCACATAAACCATATAAATCACCAGACAAGAAGGCCGTTTGTAGAATATTACCAGATCATAGGAAGACAAGATAGAGGAAAAACCACAATAGTCAAATGTTAATTAAAGAAGTTACTTAACTGACCAATAAACCCTTGCCATTTAAATCACCGACCAATTAAACAAAAAATTTACATCTCAAGTAACAGCAGTAAAAATAAGTATATGATACCCTAAGAACTATCAAAGAGCCTTTCTTTCGCATCAAACCTAACCATAGAAACTACAAAGACAGTCCAAGTTCATGCATTTATAACTCACTGAAAAGAGCATACATAGAAGCTACGTTACTTGGACTCTTCATTTCACTTCAAGTACCCGTGTCGGACACTTGACATTCGGACATGGGCATGGACACTCGACACTTCATTTTAGGCTAAAAACATGCAAAATTTTCAGAATATTGCCGAGTCCGACATTTGGACACGTGTCCATGTTGTACACTTCCAACCGAGTCCAGGTAACATAGCATAGGAGTACATGGCAATCAAACCCTCCAAAAGAGAAAGGGGGGAGGGAATAGAAAGTACTGCATTAGAATCAGAAGAAAGTAGTACATAAAAAGAAAAAGAAAAATTCCGACACTGGTCACAGAAAAGATCAGTTTTTCGCAGAAAGATAGGAAGATAGAAATGCATTAGACATCCATCACATTAAAATCAACAATTAAACCCATCATGTACGAACTTACTTGACGATTTGTAGCAGTAACATGTTCAGCTGGAATCCGGATTTCCAAAGTAGGACCGTTATTCAAACTTTCACTACTTTTATCGGGATGAGATAATTCATATTCCTTCCACAGTTTTGTCAATTCTTGCATGCATTCACCGACTCTATAAACAGTCGACACCTCAGGTTTACCTGCAATAAAAAGGCCAGTTGTCAGTGGACATAAAGACCAAATGCTACCAGATTTTGAAATAATTTAGTTTTAATCATTTGTGATTGAAGGTGTGAATAAAAAATTACACACTCTAACAATTATATGATCCGTAGGAGCAGGCACCAAAGGACAAAGGACACTGTTTATGCTACTATAATAGTTTACAAATTAAGCCTTAAGCAACTGATGGCCCATATAAAACTATCCTAGTACTCCCAGAAGACAATGACCTATGAGCCATGCATTGTTTCAGATGAAAAGCTTATATGTTTGAAACAGATTAAAGTCGTTAGACACAATCAACCAGGTCATGATGTGTTACATGCAATTATAAGCTAAACTATTTTGAGTATCATGAAAGACGAGAAATTAAATACATGACATGTGATCATCAGAAACTTATTTTCAGAGATATATATATATATATATATATATAATCTCTAGTCTGCCTAACACTGGAATTGCATGGTAATGATAAAACAAGGTCGCAACCCAGAGACAGAAGCCACAATCGCAACGTGACATCAACAATCATGATGATACAAATACAATTAGTACATTCATGTTTATTGTTTAATAGTGCACAAGCACAATATTTACAGGAAGAGCATAGAGTGTCAAACGAGTCAAACTACTAGCATTTGTCAATATGAGTGCTCCCATCAACCTTAAAATGCGGATTACCAGACAGGATTTTGGTACATCAAAGATTAGCTATAAAAGATAACAGGAAATGCGCATCAAACAATAACATGGCATATATAGATCTTGATTGGGAGAGGAAGATCTTCTTTGGCTAAATTAATGAGGACAGCTTAATATACCTTGAGACCTGCAAAAGAAAACAAAAGAAAAAAAAAAAAAAGAAAAAGATCAGCAATAAGACATATATAACAAATACTACAGTGTTTAAACAAATGTTATGTAACAAATAACCTACATCAGGTAAGCAATTATGTTTTTCTATTCTCTTCTTTCTATCCTGTTTCGGGAAATGCAGGATTATCTGTCAACCTTACAACGAATTAAGACTTGTCAATTTTGAGATTCGGTTTGCTTGGATATGGTTTGATTTGCAAGTCTAATTGCTTTCAATATTATATTGAGATTCATAAAACAACTAAATCAAGAAGCAAAAGACAATCTTCGGGCAAGGAACTAGCAAGTTAATACTTAAAGCTCCAGTAAATGCAAGGACCATAACAGAGCTAAATCATGGAAAATAGCAAGAAGCAATCAAATGGTGCAGTAATAAGCCTGGGATAATTGTAGCGAGAAATAGATAAGACAGGACTTACCCCTCCACATCTTGGCCACGAGACTTGAAACGCGCATCACGGTTAGCTATTTGAGGGCTGCCTCTCGGACGAAGCATCCTCTTGCGCTGCTGAATCCCGTAACTAAATGCATCTCTTTCTCTGTCTGTACTCCCATCAACCTCAGCACCCCCTTCATCTGACTCTTTGTCGTAGCACTTACTTCGCTTCTCAGGCCTTTCTCCTTCTGCATCACCATCTCTCTCTTTCCTCCTCTCTTTAGCTTCTCTCTCCATGTTTCTCCACGACTCATGTTCTTTTGGTTTCTTCTGTTCCACAACAACACTCTCCTGTACAGATATCTTATCTGCTGCCTCTTTCTCATTATGGTTACCGTCTTTCGCTCCGCCACTCTGACCATCTCTGTCAACATGATTTTCCTTTTCTTTTAGTCTTTCCTTCTCTTTTTGAATATCTTTCCTCTCCTTCTCCCACCGCTCTGATTCTCTATCGTCTCTTGTAACTTCCTTGTGATCATTACTACTACAACCAACTAGCAAGCTATTCCTGTTATCACTCCTATCTTTATCACTTTCAGGCCAATCATGGTGCTTTCCTTCTTTCCGTTTCCTATCCTTGTCCTTGTACTTATCATCACCTTTCTGGTCAACTTTGTTCTCTCCAACAGCCTCATTTGCTTCCACACGATCCCTCATGATAGTAACCCCACCAACTTCCTTGGGAGCTTCATACTTGCGCACTGGCAAACCACCCCAAGGTCCCATGATTCCAGGACCTCCAACCGGAACATCAGGATGCCTTTTCACTCTATGATGCTCTTTCCAATTCGGGTGACTCCCTGCAACTCCATGACCATCCTTTTCCCCCTTCACGTCACTCTTGGGATCATTGCGCGCCTCCCTCTCTTGTCTCGCCTCCTTACTATCATCTCCCCGACCCTCAACTCTTCCCTCCTTCTCAACCTTCGTACTGTGATGATGCACCTCTCTTGATTCAACTTTCAAATCTCTACTATTGTCAACACCCTTACTCTCCCTATTTTCCTTGGTATCCCTCGACTCGACCCTGATCTCGGGACCCACAACAGGATGACCAGCATGGGTTGAATCAGCCATAGAAGGCGGCATTCTGTACAAGGAATGCAAAGGGGATCTTCTCTCCCCATCACGCGAGTCTGGCCGAGGGAGCAACCCGGGCCGAGAATCTTGACTCGGCCCATAACTAAGCCTCCCAAAGACAGGAGGCTGCTCCTCCTCCTCACCCCCAAAATTGGGGCGCATGGAGGAAGATGATGAATGAACACCTTCCTCATGCGCCCCCCGTTTCGGAGCACCACTCATTCTTTATTAAACCTCCCACCAATTATCCCAACTCCAACTCAGCTAATTGGAAAAAGAAAAAAAGGCAGCACCTTTCCAGTTACAATCACAGCAAATTCACAAATCCACCACAAAATTAAACAACTTTTATGTATAAATTGACACCTGAAAAAGCAAACACAGCCGCATAACTCAACCAGAGACTATAAATCAACTGCAAATAACGAAATGATAACAAAAATAATAAGAAAAGCTTGAATCTTTAACAAATTTAGGGTAAATGAAAATGCTCAAATTAAAATAGATTGAAAGTGCAAGAAAGAATGGTGAGTGAGTGAGAGCCGAAATGAGATGAAATTGAAACTTACCAGTTGAGCGAAAACCCTAGACATGAAATCAGGATTGAATTTTTTGGTTGAAAAAGAGGGGTAGAAAGTTTGAGAGTTTACGCTCGCTCTCTGTGTGTTTTGTTTCTCTCTTTTTCTCTCTCTTGCGGTTGAATTACAACACCACTTGGGAAATGATGGGGAAGTGTTCTAATTCTAACGTAAGCTCAAGAAAAGCAACGGCCGGCAAATGTCCTAAATAACTTGTTACAACTTCATTACCCCCAAACTCCTGAGATCCACCTCCCTTATGTATTTGACTATACAATTTGTTTAGTTTGGTTTACCTATTTTAGTTGAAATGAACACGCCTAATCATAAACATTCCACATCTCTCCCTATTTGGTTCGGAAAATACTGTTTATAAGTATTGTTTTTACAGTCTCGTGTAATTGACACGTGGCATTATACACAATAGCAAATTGTGTTCAATTAAGATAGCAACATTAGCTTGAATATACTAAATACAATGAACGTGAACAAAATGTCGATTAGGATAGCCACATAAGCATCAATATGGTAAATACAATGAAAGTGAAAGTTGTTATAATGTAAGTTCATGCATCAAGATATAATCCATATAAAGTATATAAAATTCCATTTTGTTAGTATATCTCCAAATACATTGTATAGATAGTAGCACCAACGTCAATAACATCACACTACCACCATTTTCTCTTATCCTAATTCATACATTTTATAATCTTAAATTTTACGAAAAATTCCACTTTGGTTACCTGTGGTATCGCATAATCATTTTTTGGTGACCTTAATTCTGCATATTCCTACATTGGTTACCAGTAATTTGAAAATTAGTTACACTTTGGTGATTTCCGTTAGTTCCATCAAGTTAACTGTTAGTTTACTACACATGCATCATATAATAACAACACAGTATCCATTACCACACACAAAACAGCATTAAAAAAACATTTTTCACTTAAAAAAATAAATAAATAAACCCTAATAGAGAAGAAAATAGCACTGATAATGGTTCTGAATACCACTTCAGACAGCTCATATGGAATGGTTATAATGCCAAATAACGTAAAGGCCCATCCCATTATTGCAACGATGTCGTTTTGCTTAGCAAACTAACAGTCAACTTGACGAAGCTAGCGGAAATCACCAAAGTGAAACTAATTTTCAAATTACTGGTAATCAAAGTGGGAATATGCAAAATTAAGGTCACCAAAAAATGATTATGCCATACCTCAAGTAACCAAAGTGAAATTTTTCCTAAATTTTAACATCCTAACATAACAATACAAGTTACGAGCAGATCGTGTCAATTCAAAGTGCATTTGACAATATACGAGTTAACTACACGTTCAGGATCTAGTGTTTGCTGAAATTTTGGTTTAGGCACCTGAAGTTTCATTTTGTTGGTTTGAAAACCGCTACCTACTTGTTGGACCAAACTACCATCACTTGTTGGTTTGAAAACCTCTACCCACTAAGTCCCGCATGAAAAAGAAAAACGAAAAAGCCCGACATATCGAGAGAAATGGCCCAAAGATGACATAAATGGCCCAACAAGGTTTGAGAAGAAGCCCAGCCCAATTATCCAGTAGATCCATTAAGCAAAAAGGAAGAAAAAGTGCAGCTCGTGTTTTGCATGTACCAAAATATACAACAGGATAAAACGGGGCCCAGTCCAAAGATTTTAAGCGCGTTTGTTGAACGATTAAAAAAAACCAAAAAAAAATCAGAGTCAGAATAACATAACAGAGCAATAAAAAGGGCGGATTNTTTTTGTGCCCATTTATTTATCAAGCTCGAGCTTCTTTCCTTGGAGAGAGAGATCAAGGGAGAATTGCTCTCCAGGAAAATCCAAGGTATTTTCTCTCTCCTCTTCTCTTCATATTTTGAGTTTTTGATCTTCTATTTTTCCTTTTTTATTTATTTTTTTCGGGTTAGCTCATATTCATATGAATTGGAGTTTTTCAATATTGGCGTCTCAGCTCAGTGGAAATTTTAATTCATGATCAAAGTCTTTCACTTTTTTGTTTTCGGAGTTTTCAATTTTCAATTTATGAGTTCGTCATTGTGTCTCCTCTGTTTATCATTGCTCAATTATGCTGATTTCAGTTTGTTCAATGAAATGGGACCACAGTTCTTTGATTTTGAGGTTTTTTTTTTTTTTTTTTTTTCCTTCAGCCCATCTCAAGGATGGAGCTTTCATTAATAGCGGCTCAGTTCACTGAAATTATATTTTGTGATCGAAGTCTTGAAGCACATATATATGAAAGGAAAAAGAAAGATTCTATTTGGTTTTCTGGGTCTTTCACAGTTATCACAAGGCATCTGAGTGTGAATTATAGTTTTTTCGGATTGATTATCAAGTGTACTAAGGTTGAAATTGTCATTACTTTGAATTATTGAACGATTTTTTGCTAACTGATGGATAATCATAGTTGCTTCGAATTGTTTTAGGTAGGATATGTAAGATATGCAATTTGGCAACATAATATAAACCCACTGGTGAGAATTGGGGATTTTAGCCAAGAGCTCAAGGTGTAATATCCAAATGGGTAATGTTAGAGATTACTAAGCAATGCAGCCCTTTTTTCCCCCTCGTGAATGTCATAATGGTTCTTGAATATGTTGTATCCCTACTGCATCGGTCATGGAAAAGAAGCAAGTAGTTGAGTGCCATTTATTAGGATCACATTTACTAAAGCTAAACACATATCTGGGTGGTTTGAATCAACGCGGTTCAATGTTTGTAGATCGTGAAGCACTTTGCATTACACTAATCTGTCCTGCTTTTCAATCAAATTATGTACTTCCATTATTAGTTTGAGCTTTGAAACACTTTGCATGACACTATAACTCCAAATGAAAAGAGCTACAGCCTATAATATGAAATTGCCAAATACTACTTGCTTGAAAGTTTTAGGGACACTAATAAAGTATATCTCTTTTACCATTCATAGTAGAATGTAAATGGAAGTTCTTGTTTAGGCTGCTGCTTGCTTGTTTTCGTTGTTTGGTTGGGTTGTTCGGTGAGGTGACATGCCCATGATATGAAGTTCTTCACTTGCTTATGATAATTTACTGTTTTACATGTTAGACTTGTATGGCCCAGTCAGACGTTCCCAACATCTTGTCGTCAGGCTTCATATGGTGCATGGCATATGCTTTTGTCGCAGTTATCAGCTCTCTGCGCGCCTTGACTCTGATCTGCCTCTGCCTTACATGTCATTGAAGCAGTTCCTGAGGCAACTCAGAATCCCTCCTTGACTTAGCAAATAGTTGGAAGGTGATAATTGCAGTTTAATACTAAATTTGTTCTGTTGTTGTTGTCTCAAGTAATATTTCATGATAACTGACTGTTTCCTCATGGATAATTGCTACAGTTGATGCTTCATGTTAACACCCAATGGCCAAATACCATACAAAGAGAAGATATGCTTTAACATGAATGCTCCTGAGGAAACTTTGACAGTCCACGGGTAATCTCCTCTGATCTCTTCTCAATTTAGTGCCAATAATTTGAATATGTTGTCAAATTGTGTGTGGTTGATAACTTTCAATTGACTTATATATCTTAGAGCTTCAGCATTATGAGCCATGGATGCGTGTGTCAAACTGGGTACAGTTGAACCCAATAAATCTCACCTCCAATCTCTCACCACCATCAGTCTTCATTACTTCTTCAGTTGCAACTGTAGTTCCATTTTAGTGAAGCGAAATTCCTATCTCATTTCTTTTCGTTTTCTTTTGAGTGGGGTTGGGGTTGGGGTGGGTGGATAGGTTGGTTAAGGTCTCTACGTTAGGGATGTAGGTCAAAATTGTTCAATAAAACCTTGTTGCTCATGGATCTATAGATTTGGGGCCTTTAGGGGAAGAAAAAAAAGGTCAACTTAACTACATAGGGTTAGTTCACTGAGCTAAAGCTTATGGTGCCACGGTCTGTTGCTGTAGCTTACTTAGCGCTTAATTCCTAGGTTAATGTCTATGGGCCACAGCTTTGTGTCAGGTTATGACATGCATAGCGCGTGCGCCCCGAGGATCCTAGTACCTAAGCCAGCTTAAAGCTCTTAACTGCTCCTGTTACTCTGTTGGTCAAGGTCACCATCAAGCCTAAGCCTGTAGTCTTGGTTTCAGGAGATTGGATGATCAGGAGGTCATTCATCCAATAGCCCATAACCACAAGGCATGAACTAGTATATCTTACCTTGATGCCTTAACACTAAAATGCTTAATCATGTTGTCACATTATATGATTTTGCCACCATAACTGCTATTTTCCCCAAACAAAGCGTGTTCCTATTCTTCTGAAATCATTCAAATATGAAGCTGCATGTTGTAATGCACACTGTATGCAACATAAGAACATAGACATTACACTGTGTGAAGTTCAGGTCATTGTATGTGTGGTACATGTAGGAGTTCTTGCGATTTGATATCTGACATATATTAACGGACCCTTTAGGCAATTTTATCAAGTGTATCTGAGTGTCTTGAACCCCTAAACGCATTCTGTTCTACCTAGATGGGCTGGGTTGCTGCAGCAATGCCCTGCACCCTGTAAGGCAATGGCTATCACTTGTCTTCCCATCTTTTTGTTACAGTTCACTTGAACTAATTGAAACAAGGGTATGGATTTTTAGGAGGAGCTGACTTCTCAAGCTCACTTACATATTTACTGGAAAGAACACATTGCCGTTTTGTAGGAACATTAACGCTAGCATACATTTCTGAGTTCCAACCCTTGTTTCCTTGTGTCTAATGGTCTTGTTTTTGCATACATCCTTTTGTGGAAATATTATAGAAACTTTATGGATTAATCTTGTAAACTACATCTATAATTACATGGAATTGACTTTGGCTTGTTCATTTTTTTTTCCTTTTGCAGTAAATAATATGTGAAGTTGCAGGCCTGATGACTGCGATGATACGATGCAGAGGATAAAGTTACATATACATATTGTACAAATCATTATAGACTTAGAAAAATGTAGAAACAGAGTAAATCAAAAGTGAAGACTGGAGAAAAACAAAGTGTGGATAATGACATAGGAGGCTGCTAAAAAAACATGTTTGTTAGGTAGGATGACAATGATTTATGTATAGCGGGGCATTTGAATCTTTCCATTTGCAGCTAAAGTCTACGGAGTGAAGATGACTATGGCAACGTCTAGATTTAATATTATTATTATTATTGTAATTTTATAGTAATTGGGATGTCCATGAATCATGACATCATGATCTAGTATATGTATCATCATTATAATTATAACTCATCACAATTCATGCTGGTTTAACCCAGATTTTTCTTTTACATAAAGGAATTGCTCCTACTTTTTGGCATCTTGTTGAAGTGTTCTAAATATTGATATTGTCTTTTTGCTATTAAAATTATTTTTTCTTTTTTTCATGTCCTCAAAAGGCCAAATAGTGGAGGATTAAAGCGGATAATGAAGGGGGTCGAAGAGGAGGGATGTGAAAAGGAAAACTTGAAGTTCATAAAATTTAGGTTAATTATACGTTCTACCATTATCCAAGTGCTTCTCAATGATTCCACCTAGGGCTAGGGTAATGGTTAATATTATTGATGATATTATGTAAATAATAGTAGTTAATATGAATCTAATATAAGTATCTTTATTTTGTGAATCTTTATGTATTTTCACGAATTAATGATCATAGTTTTCTATATTTGACCTCAAAATGTCAAACGTAAGGAACTTCTTGATACGGAAGGAGTACTTGTTACCCAACTAAATATGAAAAGTACTACATTTTCTTTTTCAAAGTGTCATGCCTACTTAGCTCATATCTACTTAGCTCTCAGTCAAATGCACCCAACAAAAGCCCCAGGACCTGACGGTATGCACGCTCTCTTTTATCAAAAATTTTGGCATATTGTTGGATCAGATATTGTGTCCTATGTGAGAAATTGGTGGAACGGCCATGTTGACATTAGTTCTATAAGCTCCACAAAAATTGTTTTGATCCCGAAAATTAAAAACCCCAAAAATATTACTGAGTTTCGCCCCATCAGCTTGTGTAATGTGGTCTATAAAATCATCTCTAAAATGATGGCAAACAGACTCAAACCGCTTCTTTCCCATATCATTTCCGAAAACCAAAGTGCTTTCTTTCCTAACAGACTAATCACCGACAATGCTTTGGTTGCTTTTGAAATCTTTCATGGGATGAAAAATAAAACAGTGGGAAAGAGAGGCATAATGGCGGTCAAATTAGATATGAGCAAAGCCTATGATAGGGTGGAGTGGGGTTTTTTGGGTGCTGTCATGGAGAAAATGGGCTTTAGTAGATCGTGGATTAACAGAGTAATGAATTGTTTGACATCAATTTCCTATTCGTTTGCCATTAACGGCAAGACGAAAGGCCTTGTCACATCGTCTAGAGGCCTCCGTCAAGGTGATCCGATATCACCTTATTTGTTTATTTTATGTGCGGAAGCTTTCTCTTGTCTGTTGAAAAAAGCAGCTGATGATAAAATTATTCATGGAGTGCAAATTTGTAGGGGGGCTCCAACTGTGTCTCATCTATTTTTTGCAGATGACAGTATTCTGTTTGCTCGGGTAAATGTTGTGGAATGCTCCAAAATTGCTACTATCATTAGCATCTATGAGAGAGCATCGGGCCAGAAGATCAACCTTGACAAATCAGAAGTGTCCTTCAGCAAGAATGTGGATGACAATTTGAAAATGGATATCTTCACGACTTTGGGTGTTCGAGAAGTGGTCAAGCATGAGAGGTATTTGGGCCTTCCAACAGTGATCGGAAAATCAAAGAAGGCAATCTTTGCGGGTGTCAAGGAAAGAATTTGGAAAAAATTACAAGGATGGAAAGAGAAGTTGTTATCTAAACCAGGAAAAGAGGTCCCCATGAAAGCGGTAGCCCAAGCCATTCCTACGTACATGATGAGTATTTTTAAACTACCTGATGAGCTACTTGATGAGATTCACTCTTTATTGGCTCGCTTTTGGTGGGGTGCTACAGGGAATGAACGAAAAATTCATTGGAAGCGCTGGGATACTCTTTGTATGCCTAAATCCAAGGGAGGTATGGGGTTCCGTGACTTGAAATTTTTTAACCAAGCCCTACTTGCCAAGCAGGGATGGAGGTTGATCAACGAACCTAATAGCCTGTTGGGACGTACCCTCAAAGCTAAGTACTTCAAAAATTCTGATTTTCTCAATGCAGCTAGAGGTGGCCGTCCTAGTTTTACATGGAGGAGCTTGTGGGGCGCTAAATCCCTTCTTCTAGAGGGTCTAAAATGGCGTGTGGGAAACGGCTACTCCATCCGTGTATTTGATGAATCATGGCTGCCCAGAAATTCCTCTGCTATTGTTCCCACACCTGGCCCGTCTGCAGACCCAGACCTCATTGTAGCGGACCTAATCGATAGGGATAATGCTTGCTGGGATGAAAATAAATTGTCCCTTTTCTTCAATCCGGAGGAGGATGCTGCTACAATTAGAAATATTCCCTTAAGCAACAGATGGCCAAGTGATGTGAGATATTGGTAGCCAAGCAAAGATGGATGTTTTACTGTCAAATCCGCTTATTGGCTAGGGAAATTGGGTCCGTCGGCTCATCATGGAGATGAAGAAGATCTTTGGAAATTCATTTGGAACATGGATGGTCCACCCAAGCTTCGGCACTTCGTGTGGAGGGCCTGTACAGATTGCCTCCCTGTCCGAGAAATCCTTCACCGACGTCATATTACCCAAGACGCTGATTGCCCCATCTGTCGTAACCAGGTTGAGTCCCCTGTTCATGCCATTTTTGAGTGTCAGTACGTGGAGCAAATCTGGGCATCTTCTCCGTTTTTGGGTATTCTTATGCAGGCACCTACTAGTTCTTTCAAGGACCGCTTACTCTGGTGCTTATAAAAATTGAGTCGCGATGAGCTAGTATCCTTCCTCACTCGGGCATGGGCTGCATGGACATGTAGAAATGATATAGTGTTTAATAATGGTGCTCCGAACCCTGTCTTAATGGCCCACAATTTCATGCGTATGGTTAGCGATTACAAGTCATATGCTTCAAAAGTGTTTATGGGAAGGCCTACTGGCACCGTGCCGTCGTCGAATGATTGGAGTCCACCTGATGTGGGTGTCTACAAAATAAACACGGATGCTGCAATTCTAGAAAATAAACAGGTGGGGCTGGGCGTCGTGATCAGAGACCATGGTGGCAAGTTGCTGGTTGCTGTGTCACGAAGGCTACAAGTGTTTTGGTCGCCGCATATGGCTGAGTCGATTGCATGTCGCTTTGGTTTACAGATTGCTAGAAGGCTTGGATTCACAAATATTCAAATGGAAAGTGACGCCTTGGCCCAGATCCAGAGTATAACAAAGAAGACCACCAACCTTGCTCCTTTAGCTTTGGTGCTGGATGACATTGCTGCTTTATGTCACACTTTTAATTCAGTTAGCTAAAGCGGGCGGGAAATGCAGTAGCTCACTTTGTTGCTAGACTTTGTGTTTCAGCTGGGGATAAATATTTGTATGTAAACAATTTCCCACAAGGTATCTTAACCTTAGCGGAACTTGATTTTCCTTTTGAATAAAATCTCCCCCGCCCCTCGCTTTACCCTTCAAAAAAAGTGTGATGCCTCGTGTATGGGGAGTATTAACCTTGGGTGTCCCCTTTGGATAATAGAGTACTCTACTATAGTAGTACTAGGATATCCAATATTTGGGGTAAGCCTCTTTCATTTTCAAATCTGATTAGGCCCAACATACATAGACAAAAGCCCATTAGCCCATTAGCATCTAACCCCATCTCTCTCTCTCTCTCTCCTAAAACCCCTCTCATACCTCGCCGGCGCCATTGCCAACGACCTCCATCGCCATTTCACTCCACCAACAATGGCTTCCAGGTTTCCCTCCTCTCTCTCTCTCTCTACTTCCCCCTCCTCTCACCTACATTAACTCACTCTATCACTCACTCTTTCTCTTTCTCTTTCTCTCTCTCTCTCTCTCTCCTCCATTACAGGCGACTTAGAGCATTCAAGCGATGGATGACGGCAAACGGCATCAAATGGAGCGACGCCCTAGACCTAATCGACACCGAAGAAGGAAGCGGAGGAATTTGCGTGAAATCAAAGTGCGAATTGAAAGAGGGAGATCTTGTCGCGACAATCCCTAAACAGGCTTGTTTAACGGTCAAAACATCGGGTGCTGCGGAGATGATCGAGGCTGCTGGTTTGGACGGGAGTTTGGCGTTGTCGGTTGCGGTGATGTATGAGAGGAGCTTGGGTTCGGACTCTCCTTGGGCTGGTTATCTTCAGTTGTTGCCTCCATCTGAGCCGTTGCCATTGGTTTGGACTTTGGATGAGGTTGATTCTCTCCTTTGCGGCACTGAGCTCCACAAGGTAGAATTCTCGTTTCGGTTTTGTGCATTGAGGTTGTTGGGTTTGTTTGAATGCTTAAGTATATTGCTATGAGTTATAGTGGAGTAGTACTTCTTAGGGTCCATTTAATTCAACTGAGTGGAGCGGGGATTTGAACTAAATGAATTGTAATATGTGAGAGAAATGTAAGTTGCGTAACTGCTGGGAACTGAAAATTGAATGGTAACGATGAATTAAACAGAGCCTTAGTTTAATTTTCTTGGAACATTGTGCTCTTCTACCAAGGCTGGGTTTTTCAGACAACCGCCTTTGACATGTGGGTTTGAGTAATGATGTCAATGAATGAAGAAAAAAGCAAGGGGTTAGTGAGGGAGATGCATTACTGATTACCTTACGTTGGTTACCTTGCCTAGGACATTGATATGCATCATATGTTCTTGATAAAAATAACACGTGTTCCGTTACCAGTCCCATTAATTTAATACCTTCATTACCTTGAACTGAATGTGTTGCTTGAGTTGCAAAGCTCTGTACCGTTCATGATTGAACTTCCCTAGTTGGACTGTTTGAGGTGGGCAAATGTTGGTTCCATTGAATTCCCTGAACAATTTACACATCTGACATTTGGTATTATGTTGATTTGCATTTCATTTTCATGATGGTTGTAAACTGTAATATTGTAGATGATTCTTTACTTTTGGCAGTAGCTTGTTCAGATGTGCTGTAATGATGAAGATATCTAATTAGGTGGGTGTAAATGTTGGTGTTGAACCCAAAAAGATCGAAATGTTTTCAACTCAGTTGTGAAAATATGATGATATTTTCCTTCCCTTGTAGAGATCCTCTAGCGATACTTGGCCACTCATTGGTGAAACAACCAAAGACTAAGCTCAACATGAGCCTTTGCTGGATGGTTCCAACCTAGCTTATCCTTATTAACCTAGCCTCAGAAAGAGAACCATTGAGAAAACCAAACTTTATCCCACTATGGTTGTGCATGAAGTAGTGCTTGCTTGTTTTGCTATTAAGGGTTGTTCAAGTCAGGATGATTCTTTCAACTATTTCACAATTTTTATGAGATCATTGTGCTTTCCATCGCTCACCGTAGCACTAGTTTAGAATGCATAAAACTTTCTATTATTGATAATTTTGGTACATGTTTAGGCAGACGGTGAAAGAGGATAAAACTGTTATCTATGAGGACTGGAAAGAGTGTATTCTACCGCTCATGCATTCAGATGAATTCGTTGTTGATCCGAATTGTTTTGGTGTTGAAGATTACTTTGCTGCAAAGAGTCTCGTAGCATCTCGATCTTTTCAGATAGATGATTACCATGGCTATGGAATGGTTCCTTTGGCAGATCTGTAAGTCTTGTACTTCCTGCTCACCCGACTGAGGCCTGTTTCACTATGAAGTATCTTCAGCTCCATGCCTCTATGAATTACTAAAGCTGAATAACAACTGAGCATTTTCTTCTCGGAAATAGTTGTTATTGTTCATTAGCTTATCCTGTTATTGTAGCTATTCATGTTTTTTTTATGAAAAAAAAAAGAAGAATTCTTGCAAAGTTTTAGGTCTATAAGACTCTAATTCTAGCCCTGATTCTTTCTTTTTTGGTTTCCCAAGTCTGTGAGAGAAATAATTTCTATCATGAACTTTCGTGCATGAGTGACACCCGCTTGTTTTTTTTTTTTTGGATGTCGGTATTTATTACCTTTTAAAAAAAGGTTTTCCTTTTTGAATTTCAGATTTAATCACAAGACAGGAGCTGAGGATGTGCACTTCACCTTGCCTGGTGATACTGATGATGATGGTGAAGAAAGCATGACTGATGATGATGGTGAAGAAAGCATAACTGATGATGAGAATGCCCATAACGATGAGCTAGAAACTCAGGCATCTCAGCTTCAAGAGAATGGTTCATCAGCAACTCTTATTGGGAAGAGGATTCTTGATGACCCTGAATTTGAGTACTCTGAGGCTGCACCAGACAATCCCACGGTGTTAGAAATGATTCTTGTCAAAGATGTCAATGCTGGTGCAGAGGTTAACAACTTTTTCTTTTTGACTTAAACCATCCATATTTGCTTTTTCTTGCTATATCCCAATCAAGTGCAGAGTAGTATAACTAATATCATTTTTTTTTTTCAAATTTCGTCTATTTACTTTCAATTGATGTCACGATTAATGTCTCATTTTTCTCATGGATAAGATAATATTTGAACTCGTTCAATATCCTAATTGCATGAGATCATTGACTTCTTTTTTCTGACTCTTATCATTTCAGGTCTTCAACACATATGGGATTATGGGCAATGCTGCATTGTTACATAGATACGGATTTACGGAACTAGATAATGAATACGATATTGTAAATATTGATTTGGATCTGGTGCTCCAATGGAGCTCATCTCTCTTTTCTGATCGTCACAGTAGATCAAGACTGTCTTTATGGAGGAAACTCGGTTACTCTGGATGTGTTAGCGAGAACTCAGAATACTTTGAAATCTCATTTGACGGAGAACCCCAACTTGAGCTATTGATTTTGCTATATATAATCTTAATGTCAGAAGAAGCATATACCAAGTTGGACCTTACATTAGTTACTGGCGGAAATTCTGCTGAGCCTGCAATTGCTGATTTGTCCAAAAAAGGCAAAATTCTGCAGGGTGAAATTGCTGAAATGAGCAGCGATATGTTACTGACAAAAAGTGTCCGCAAGGCTCTGATGTCACTCGCTGATTTGAGAGAGAGCCTGTATGGCACAACCTCACTAGAGCACGATGTAAACTCCCTGAATAAGTGTAATTGCAATACGGAGAGGAAGTTGTACCATTCGTTGGTTCTTCGTGTCAGTGAGAGGCATATCCTGAGGAAGCTCAGAACTTATGCTGAGTCGGGTTGTAAATCATTTAAGGGGGCACACCTGAAGAAGAAGTTGAAATGCTGATTTCTTTTACGGCTTGCTTCATTGAGCACCTATGAACAATCTTTTTGTAGATCATCTTTTGTTGGCGAGACGTCAAGCGATATCCTTCTTGCAAGGTTGAGCTTTCATCCTCATCTATGTAACTCGGACGTCTCAGCTAGATTGATTCTGAAGGATGCGACTTTCAACAAAAGATGTAATTTGATTCTTACCCCATCACCATGTTCTCCTATTAATTACCATGTTCTGTGTAATGTTTGGATTATACTCTAGTATTTTTCTGGGGTTATAATATGTGCAACTATTGTGTCCAAATTTGGAAGTCTATTTCTGATTCATTGTTAATAGTATTCGTCAATATTTTATTTATTGCCCACGCTGTTGTCAAGATAGAAAATTAAATGCTACTTCAACCAATCAAATGAATGATTGGCAGGCGGCCTGATTACTGCCTTTTTAGCAAGTAAATGTGGCAAGCAGGGAACCCAAGCCAAACCTTGCAGCGAACACCTTATATTGGTTTTGCCTCTTCTTCTAGTTCTGTGCTCAAAAGAAGAAGCACACCAAACTTCATTTGCGTTTGCAAAATGGGTGGAGTTGAAAAGATTACAGAGACGTTCTTCATATCGCACGGGACACCAAGGATGTCGATCGATGAAACGATACCAGCAAGGCACTTTCTTGAGGAGTGGCAAGAGAAAGTCTACTCCAAGAGGCCTAGGTCCATCCTTGTGATCACTGCTCATTGGGAGACCGTTGTGCCCACTGTCAATGCCATCAACCACTCTGATCTCATCTACGATTTCGGGGGCTTCCCTGCTCGCATGTACCAGGTCCGTCTCTCTCTCTCTCTCTCTTCCAAATCCTGTCATTTGTGAAAGTGGGTGGTTGTTGCTGCTGTTGTTGTTTTAAATTGATCCATCTTGCCGACAATCTCAGAAATAAAATCTCAGTTTAAATTGTTTTCCCCGCTATGTTGGTGGGTTCTATTTTTGTAGTTCCCAGGCTTTCTCTAGTCTAAAGAAGTCAAGTTCCCTTGGAACGTAACTATCAATTAGAAATATATTTGTTTCACTCGAACTTTTGTAGAACTCGTAAAATATGCTACTTATGAGATTCAATCCCTGCTTACAAGCATACCAAAGGGGTATATGCAAGGGAATTGAGTGCTAGATATAGCTATTTGGAGAATCAGGACGGTTAAAAAATGAAATACAAAATTGTTTGTATCAATCAATCAAATAAGGTGTACTGGAGAAAGGTTTCTGCAGCAAATAAACGTTTTGAGGTGCAGATCTGGGTGGAAAGGGTACAAGATATTCCCTAGATATCATGTTCTAAATGAATACTATAATTTTAATTTCGTGCTGTGTAGTTTGTGTTAGTACTACAAAGAGGGTGAAGACATGACTTTTTTTTTTTTTTTTTTTGTCCCGGTTACCAGCTCAAATATCTAGCTCCTGGGGCTCCAGATTTGGCAAAAAGGCTACAAGAACTGCTTGCTGCATCAGGGTTTGAATGTGCAGTAGACAGGAAGCGTGGACTTGACCACGGTTCATGGGTTCCTCTCATGCTCATGTACCCAGAAGCCAATATCCCTGTTTGTCAGCTCTCTGTTCAACCACGCTTGGATGGTATACACCACTATAACTTGGGAAAAGCATTGGCCCCTCTTAAGGCGGAAGGTGTTCTCATCATTGGATCTGGAAGTGCTGTGCATCCTGCTAATAATACCCCTGGTTGTCTTGACGGGGTTGCTCCTTGGGCTGCTGAGTTTGACTACTGGCTCGAAGAAGCTCTGACTGCTGGAAGGTACTTTCTCTACTTCTCTCAGCCTTCTTTTAGGTGAAAATTTATGTGCAAAAAGTTTCGGTACAAAGCATGCAAACATTAAGGTTGTGTTTCATCAATAATCTAAACTCACCTAATATTACTAAACTGAGAACTGCGAAGCCAACCAATGTTTCCTGAGTTCTGCTTGTTGATTGATTGGTTTCATTGATAGAAAGCTGAAGGGAAGTTTTAATGATAATCGTTTTTATATGAAGTACAAGGGTACAAAACCATAAGTAGTACATTTGTCGAGTGAATCAGGAGTACCATTTGGAGGAAGTGCAAGCCCTTTTCTTTAAGCAGAATTACAGGAAACAACATGATCATTTAGACTAACTATGACTAGCTTATTTGTTTTATCAGATATGAAGATGTTAATAATTATACAACAAAAGCGCCTAACTGGAAGACAGCACATCCATGGCCAGAACACTTCTACCCATTGCATGTAGCTGTAGGTGCTGCTGGGGAAAACTCGAAGGCAGAGCTCATTCATCGCAGCTGGGACCATGGTACCCTGGGCTATGCCTCCTACAAGTTCACATCCAGTTGATTTTCGTCACCTGCCAATGCCATGGTGTGTTGCTGTATCATAAGTCATTTCTTAAATTATGTATCAATCAAAGAAGTGTTTTTCATTGTGCTGCAATTGCAAATCCTGCTGATGGTTTGATGTGTAGGCAAACTTCTATATAAGACTACTCAATGTAGAATGTTACACTATGTTAGGCAATAATTTATGAAGAAATTGAATCTGTATCTTTGATCCATTGGACTACTTTGTGTTTACTCTGGTCGACTCTAAGATGTGCTACACTTGGGGTAGAGGTTGATTCTTCTGGTTTGGAAAAAAAAAAAAAAAGAGAATGACAATCTTGTTATCATTAGGCAGGTATGGAACCTGCGCCAAACGTTTCATTTTCCTCGTGTTATTTTGTAAAATCAGCAATCAACTAAAATCAGCAATAATTATGTCAATGAAATCAACAAAACCAGTAGAATCTGCAAATTCAACAAAAATCAGTACATTCGGCAAAAACTAACAAAGTTTAATAAGGATCAAATTATAAATATCAACAAAAATAACATGTAATCTTGTGATCATAAGAAGAAGCAAATCAAACTTCATCCACGTTTGCAAAATGGATGGTGTCGAAAAGATTACAGAGACGTTCTTCATATCACATGGGAGATGGGACACCAAAGATGTCGATCGATGAGACTATACCTGCAAGACGCTTTCTTGAGGGGTGGAAAGACAAATTCACTCCAAGAGGCCCAGCTCCATTCTGTGATCACTGCTCACTGGCAGACCGTTGTGCCCACTGTCAGTGCCATTGACCACTCTGATCTCATCTACGATTTTGGGGGCTTCCCTGCTCGCATGTACCAGGTCTGTCTCCTTTTCCTCTCTCTCCTTCCTTCCTCCCACTTTAAATTCAAAATCGATTTTCATATAGAATAACCACTATAACTTTATGGGTTACATTTCATTTTCTTTTGGATTCTTGTGTTGGGTTTGGTAAAAATGAGAGTGAGTGAATGGTTAACTCAACACTTGTGGAACTTGCAAAATTTGTTACTAAATCTATGTACTGAGTAGATTCTGAGAATCAACCACTGCTTATAAAGATGCTAAAGATGCATATGCAAGGCATTTAAAAGCATGATATCGCATTTCTGCTTGATCAGGAAATCAAAAGGAAAAAGAAAAAAGAAAGAAAATTGAAGGTTTCTGTTTGTAACAGTTAATCACATAAGGTGTACTGTAGTCAATCACCTAAGTTTTAACATTTCTGCTTGATCAGGAAAAGCATATAAGATTTTCCCTAGGTATCATGTTTTGAAATTATCATTTTCATGCTGTTACTTGTTAGTACTACAAAGAGAGTGAAGATGTACCAAGTTAGGAAACATGACTTTGTTTTCTTGGCACCGGTTACCAGATCAAATATCGGCTCCTGGGGCTCCAGATCTTGTGAAAAGGGTACAAGAACTTGTCACTGGATCAGGGTTCGAATGTGCAGTAGATACGATGCGTGGACTTGGCCATGGTTCGTGGATTCCCCTCATGCTTATGTACCCAGAAGCCAGTATCCCTGTTTGTCAGCTCTCTGTTCAACAGCACTTAGATGGTAAACACCATTATGACTTGGGAAGAGCATTGGCCCCGCTCAAGGAGGAAGGTGTCCTTGTCATTGGTTCTGGAAGTGCTGTTCACCCTGCTATGGACACCCCTAATTATGTTGATGGAGTTGCTCCTTGGGCTGCCAAGTTTGACAACTGGTTCGAAAAAGTTCTGACCGCTGGAAGGTACACTGATCTATTTCTCTCAGCCTTCTTTTAGGTGAAATTTGTACTCCCTCCATCCTAGGTGATCTGTTAGTTGACTTACATATATTTTCTCATAGCTCGATATCTGTAAAGTCAGCTTGGACAATTTACCTGGAACGGAGGGAGTATGTTCAATAAGTTTAGGGGACAAATCATGCAAACGTAGTGACAGTGTTGTGTTTCTTCAGTTGTCTGACTTAACCTTATCTAATTCTACTCAACTAAGAATTGCAAAGCAAACCTTTTGTTTTCTGAAATTCTGCATAATGTTTCCCCTGATCCAAGATAGGTAACAGTTGAAAGAAGCTATACTGATATTAGTTCTTGAATGAACTACTACCTTATGTCGAGTGAATGGAATAATATTTGGAAATTGAAGGCGTACTCTTAGCTATGACTTGCTCTCTCTTTTTCAGGTACGAAAATGTGAATAATTATACAACAAATGCACCTAATATAACCGGAAGATAGCACATCCATGGCCAGTACACATCTATCCGTTGCATGTAGCTGTCGGTGTTGCTGGTGAAAACTCGAAGGCAGAGCTCATTCATCGCAACTGGGACTATGGTATCCTGGGCTATGCTTCCTACAAGTTCACTTCCAGCTGATTTTCGTGATTTACCAATGTGATCTGTGGTGTTGCATCATAAATAATGTATTTAACGATGGATTAATGGAAGAAGTTATGTCTGTGCTCTGAGTGCAAATCATGCAGACAGTTTAATCTGATGCGCAGTCAAACTCCTGCAAGATGACTCAATGAATACAATGTTACTCTTTGTTAGGTCAAAAATAATACAGTAATGAAGAAATTGAGTTTGCATCTTTGATCCATTAGCCTACTTGGTAATTACTCTTGCGGGGCAGGCAGTAGGTGATTACAAAAATTATCTACTTATTTGAAGACACTAAAACTGCTTGCCTTGCTATAATGTTTAGATTACTCAAAGAGACATGTGTAGTGTAATGAACGACATGTTTAAAAATTTAGAGATTGGTTGGGCCTTGGGCTTTTATAAGGTTATGTTCTCTTCGTGTTATTTTTGTTGATATTTATTATTTATTGTTGATTGTTGATTTTTTTTGATTCTCATTCGTTTTTGTTGAATTTATGACTTTTGTTGATGATTCGTTGTTTTTTGTTGATTCGATAGATTTGGCAGAGAGCGACTTTGCCGATTATGTTAATTTTTTACTGATTTTACTTATTTTTGTTGAATTTTATTGATTTTGTTAATTTATGCGGAAATCAACATAAATCAATAAAAATAAGTTGAGTAGAACAAAGCCTTACTAGATTACTTTCTTATTCTCCAATATCGTGCTCTTCCAGTTAATACTAGTCGGAGGGACACATATTAACCATGTTTATCAAGAAGCCAACAAAGTTACTGATTGGCTGGCTAGTTTTAATTTTGATTATAATGTCAATTTTATATTTTCTAATCCCTTTAACGGTATGTTTAGTAGTACGTTGTATGAGGATGTTGTAGGCACTACTAAATCATGATGTATTATTATGAGGATGTATTCATAATACGGTTAAAGATAACACAGAGTATCACATCAATCCTGCGGATAGTACTAAAGGGACAGTTGGACGATGTGAGTATAAAGAAGTGTTGTGGGCTAGTGAAAAGATCAATCCACAAACCCGTATCTTCCTTCTAAAATTGCACACCACGATTTTCAAACCAATACCAACACAAAATAAAGAAGTCAGCGCAAAATACAGCACAATATTATTACGTCGCTTGCAACGCAAAACTTTCGTCAAGAATCAAACACCCAACAACTCCTTCCCTTTTCTGCAATAAAAAAAACAAACTCTCCATTAAAACACAACACAAACCAATTGATCATCAAAATTCAGAACAAGAAGAAGAGAGAATTTGATGAGCAAAGAAGGAACAACAACAACAACAACAATGGAGACATTCTACGTATCTCATGGCTCTCCGATGTTGTCGGTCGACGAGTCGTTGCCGGCGAGGCAATTCTTCAAGAGTTGGAGAGAGAAAATCTTGTCGGAAAAACCTAAGTCGATCCTGATTATCTCCGGTCATTGGGACACCGATGAGCCTACCCTTACCGCCGGTGATGGATGCTGCGATACAATTCATGATTTCTATGGTTTTCCTGCTCCCTTGTACAAGGTTTCTCTCTCCTCCCAGTCCCACCAACCACCCCCTAATTTTGCCATTCTTGGTTTATCTTTTTCAATTTTGTTTTTCAAAGTTGAATGATGCCTAGTTTGTTGCTTTATTATATGAATGAATCTACAACTCTAGTAATTTTTGAGTTGTGGAGCCTAAGTTAAAACTTGATCAATTCATCTGTTGCTTAATGTTTTACTTAAATGTTAGTATGGCTTTGATTTATGTTTGGTTTTGTAACCATTGTGTAGGTTTATAGCTGTTGAATACGGTTTTAATAAATCTCTAGTAAACAGAGCAGTTAGGTGTCGTTTGGCCTAGTTTCTGCCATTTTTAGTTTCTTTTCACAAATCTTTGATATCAAGAAACTAGAGGTTCAAAGTATCATTGGCAATTGTAATCCATTGTATAACTAATTTAATGACATGATTGTTTTAGATGTGGACAGAGGGAGTATCTGCTCGAGAGCAGGAAACTCCGGTCCTACTTTGATATCTGGATGTATGTATTTTACTATTTTAGGGAGGGCAAGGAAGATTGACTTGCTTCCCTCTTGATTCACAGCTCAAGTATCCTGCTCCTGGGGCTCCACAGTTGGCGAACCAAGCACAGGAACTTCTCATGAGCGCAGGGTTCAAGCGCGTGCACATGGACAAAAAGCGCGGACTTGATCATGGTGCTTGGGTGCCTCTCATGCTCATGTACCCTGAAGCCGACATCCCTGTTTGTCAGCTGTCCTTTCAAATGCACAAGGATGGTTGGCACCATTATAACATGGGACGAGCGTTGGCCCCTCTCAAAGAGGAAGGCGTCCTCATCATTGGTTCTGGAAGTGCCACACACAACTTGAGAGCGCTTGACTTCAATGGTGACAAAGTCGTCCCATGGGCTGAGGAGTTTGATAAATGGCTAGAAGATGCTCTCACTAGTGGAAGGTAGAAAGCTTTTTCCTTAATCTAGTTATTTCCCTTTACTAGCTTGCTAGAACTCATCCCATTTCTCGCATATTCAGTGTTATATAGAAAAGCCTGCAAATTGCTACTTGAGTACTGCTTATCTTGGTGGTTTCATACAATTGAAATCAACACAATTAGCATTGTTTTGGACATCGAGTTCATGCTTATACTCTGCTTCAATCTTTTCTTCACATTCACTATAGTCAGTTTCGAAGTCATGGCAATGATCTCTAACTATTATCCAATTATGGTTTTGGATCTTCATATTGCTTCCTCTTTCTCTTCCAGATACGAGGACGTGAATGAGTATGAAAAGAAAGCACCTCATGCTAAAAAGGCTCACCCAATGCCAGATCACTTCTACCCACTGCATGTAGCCATGGGTGCCTCTGGTGAAAACTCAAAGGCGGAGCTCATTCATCGCAGCTGGGGCCTTGGCACCCTGTCCTATGCCTCTTACAAGTTTATCACCCCCAGTTAACTTTCTTACTTCATCATGTACTATATATATTGTTGTTGTAACTTGTACTTATCATCCTTTGTATGCATGAATAAATAGGGACAGTTTATCTTCTTGGATTATAAAATGATGTAACGTTTTGACTCTTTGTTGGTCGATATTGGGGGTAATAACTTTGTAGCCATGAGTTCTGTGGTGGTTGGAGTCACTCTGGAGCTTTTAATGTAAAGAGAGAGCAATTTGGAGAGACTAGTACATTTGGAATATGTCTTGCAGCTATAAATTGAAATTGATACATTCCGGAGCTATAAATCTTGTTTATTTGGTCTTATCCAAGTTTGAAAGCTTGGCTTATTATGTATCTCCATGGTCAGAATAATTTTATCTGTTGCATGTCTCTGTCGGTGCTGCTGGTGATAACTCGAGAGTAGAGCTCATTCATCGCAGCTGGGACCATGGCCAATTAAACTTTTTCCAAACGAGATCAGTTGGACTAGTTGAAGAAACTTGACTCCACATTATCCGTAATTGTCCCAATCAAAGTAATGGACGTATGAAATCCTAGTGTCAATGAACATCACAAGTGGAGGGTTGGAATCCTAGTGTCCTCAATGAACATCACCCAAATTTGATGAGATGTCTAACCCTCAGTAGCATTGGATTTTCTCCAATGACCACAAGAATGCCGGATGGGCTACAATTATTTGTTGTGACAGTATAGTAAGCTATGGATGTCGCGTAATTACCACAGTTTTGGCAGGCAAAGATATGCTGCACAGCAAACATGGTATTGTTTTTGCTATAGCAATGAGTACCTAGAAGCAGACTCAAATAATCCCCAAAGAGAAACCAAGTTGAAGCTTATATAAGATGGACAACACTGAACATCTATAGGGATATGGGAGGAGGTGGGACGTAAACAGGGTCTCTAAGAGTCCTCGGAAGCCCTGTACTAGTCACCTATCCGTGAGGCCCTTGACATTGAAATTGTGAGTGCAAAAGAAGTTTGGCCGACCGGAACGCTCTCCCGGGACACCGGGGGGCCTCTTGGGTACCCCTAAGTCACCATGCATACCAGTGGAGCGGAACTCTATCGATGCCCGGGAGAGTCCAAAAGCGTGGGCTATAAGTGAGCAGAATGGGGTCTCGGAACCTAAAAAGTGTAAGTGTGTTACTTTTTCACGATATCTCGCAAGCATCCCCATAAGGACGTGAGAAGAGGCCAAGGCCAGAAATCGTGTCCCTAAGAGCCCTCGGATGCTTCGTACTAGTCACCCATCCGCGAGGCACTTAATGTTGAAATTGTGGATGCAAAGGGAATAAAGCCAATCGAAACGCCTCTCCCCCCCGGCCACGAGGGGGCCTCCTGGGTCTCCCTAAGTTACCTCGCATGCTGGTGGAGTGAAATCGACTAGCATCTGGAAGGGTCACATAGCGTGGGCTATTAATTAGTGGGCAAAACGAGGTTCCAGAACCTCAAAAATGTAAGTGTGTTATTTTTCCACGATATCTCATGGGCACTCCCGTGAGGATGTGGGAGGAGGTCAGGATTGGAAACCGAGTCCCTAAGAGCCATCGGAGGTCTCGTATTGGTCACCCATCCTCGAAGATCCAAATGCCGAAATCATGGGTGCAAATGGAGTTAGGTTAATCGGAACACCCCCCCGAGCTGCGAGAGGGCCTCCAAGGTCTTCCTAAGTCACCACGTATGTCGATGAAGTGAAACTCGGCCGATGCCCGAGAGGGTCCAAAAGCATGGACAATTAAAACGGGTTCCGAAACCTCAAAAATAAAAGTGTGCTATTTTTCCACGATGTCTTACTGGCGCACCCATAGGGACATGGACTGTGGGAGGATGCTAGGGCCAGAAGACAAGTCCTAAGAGCCATCGGATTGTACTGGTCACCCATCTAAGAGGTCCCAAGCGCCGAAAACGTGGGTGCACAAAGTTAGGCTGCTCATAACACCTCCCTCTCCCCCGAGTCACACGGGGGCCTTGTGGGTCCCCCTAAGTCACCATCCATGCTGCTAGAGTGAAAATTGACCGGCGCACGAGAAGGTAAAAAAAGCGTGGGCTATAAGTGGGCAAAATGGGGTCCCGGAACCTCATAAATGGAAGTGTTTTATTTCTCCACCATATCTCATGGGCACACCCATAGAGATGTGGGACTGTGGGAGGAGGCTAGGGACGAAAACTTGGTGCCTAAGACCCCTCGGAGACCTTATACTGGTCACCTATCCGCCAGGCCCCAAACGCCAAAATCGTGGCTACAAAGGGAGTTAGGTGGATTGGAATGCCCACCTGAGCCACGAGTGGGCCTCTTGGGTCCCCTAAGTTACCATACACGTTGGTAGAGTGAAGGTCCAAAAGCGTGGTTTATCTTTCTGCTATATCTCATAGGCATCCTTATAGGGATGTGGAAACCGGAACCCTATGATCTCCTGGAGGCCCCATACTGATCACCTATCGACAATGCCCGGACGCCGAAATTGCGGATGCAAAGGGCGAGTTAGGCCAATCGGAACGCCCCCCAAGCCACAAGAGGGCTTCCTGGGTCTCCTTAAGTCACGATGCATGCTGATAGATCGAAACTCAACCAGCGTCCAAGATGGGCCATAAAGTATGGGCTATAAGTGTGTAAAATGTGATTTTTGAACCTCAAAATTGGAATTGTGTTATTTTTCTATTGATATCTCAAGCGGGAAGGTCCAAAAGCGTGGGCTAAAGTGTATAAAATGGGGTATGTAGATCATTTTGGTAGGTGAAGAGTATAATGGGTTTATTTAGCAACTCCGTTTATTTACTACTAGTATCGAAAATCAGTTGATTCAAAGTGTATTTTTTTCTCATTAAAAGATCATTATCGTGAAATTTCATGGCCTTACCCGCCACACAGTCGCCAGCAAACATTCGATCACCCTCTCTCTCTCTCCAGCTCACAAAGAAAATTCTGAAATTCTGAAAACTCGACATATTTTCAAAATCATCATATATCCGTATCTCTCTTGATTGTAATCGCAATGGGGAAATCGACGAATTTAGGGCACGATTCATCAGTCGGTTGAGGAATTTGCCGAAAAACCCTAGCGATAAACAGTGGCGTTTTAGGGGTAATCGAGATAATAGAGAGAGAGAGAGAGAGATGGATCCGGAGCAGACATTTATTAGGGTTCAAGAGAGGTTCTCACAAATGGTGACACCCAGAGTGAGAGCTGCTCTCGAATACGTTTATCTCTTCACTGCCATCACTTTGTTCTGTATCCTCGTTGTTATGCACGCCAATTATGTCCAACAGGTAATTTGCTTTTTCTCCATTTTGCTTGTTTTGTTGTGATTTTGATTGACAGTTTCTTTTTGTTTGTGTTTCTACTTTATTCCCATCCCCATATTCGATTAATGATTGATTTCGGTGTAGAAGGATTTTGATATTTTAGTTATAGCTATATCTAATTGCTTTGCTTACCGATGATAATGTTGAATTGCGTCATGGTTTAGTTGATGAACAGTCCCAGACCCGTAAAAGAGATGATAGAAACCTTCCTGTGTTGATAGAGCTAATCTCTTGCAATGATAATACTATGGGGTTTTGTTTCTGTGTAATTTGTCTTACTTAAATGAGTAATTGGAGTCAGGAATACTCCTGAAAGGCTACATTTGTAAGTATGCTATTGTGGGTGTTCAGCTGTTCGGACTAATCCCATGGGCCCTAAAGTTAACGAACAGAAAACCTTTTCCTCCGCCGGTCCTGAAGGGGGCTCGGACTAGTGACCTCTGGCTCTGGCTGAGCTACCCACTAAAGCTTCTAAAAGGTTAAATTCATAATAATCCAAAATATGATTTATAAAATACTACAAGTACAATGATACGTGTTTCTAGTGTCCATGTTTGTATTTATCTACTCTGCCATATGTATCAAATATGGGTTCTCTTGTCATGTCCTTTCGTTGAACTGTGCATTGTGCTGCCATGGTTTAGCGGATGAGCAGCTCCCTGAAATAAACAAAATGAAAAGAAAGTGAGTATGATATGACTGGGCATGCGAAATGTGGCAATCCATCTTTATTGTTTCTACATGATGCAGATGCATTGCAGTGTCAATGGCACTAGTATCTTTTGAGATGATGAATCTATTGGGTTTTAGTTTGTATATTTTGTCTAATTTAAGATGACTATTGGACTTATGCCAAGATAACTAAGGGCGTCAGAGTTTAACGAGTGTTGAAATAGAATCCTTAGGGCCTCCCTGCTGTCGACATGCCTACTTATTATACATTCTACTAAAATTAAATGCACTACATTGAAATCCGCCTTTAATCTGGAGCTACTAAACTGAAGTTGGTTGCAATTGATGATTCACATGCTTGGGTACTTCATCTCGAACTTTTTCTTAAATCTTGTCTGGTCTATTGTTGTGCAGCCTGGCTGTTCAAGTGAGCTGTCAGGAGTTGAAACATCGGAAGCCCAACTTATCTACATCAAGGTGTGCTATGTGGTCTCTTGTTTTGCAGCTCATTTTATTTTCGATTTTTTCATGCTTTGTTTTCTTTTTTATAGGAATATCTTCCTGGATGTGTATAACTTAGATGTCTCTTGTTGCTTAATCTGTTGATGCAGATAACTGGGGTTGGGCTGCTGATGCAGAATGATTCTGAACCTAGTTTTATAGATAGTTCTAGCGAGGAAACTATTACTTATAAAGCCAGGGAGCCAGATAGCCATGGGGATGACTTGGATTTGTTTGCTGTGAAATACTGGTTCAACTGGATTAGTTCTGGTGCTAGGAGGGGAAAATTGAACTTCAGGTTCTGGAAAGCTTATGATGAACTCTTTGAGACACAATCAGAAACTACTAGTGATGGAAAAGGAACAAAGTCAGTTGGCGCTGATGTTAAACTTGATAGTGAAGAGCCATATGAAACTTTTTCCTTGTTCTCCAAACAGTCTTTCAAGGCTGTGATGTTTCACTTCTTCAGAAAGTGGCACAGGCGCCTATCATTTATTTGGAAGCATGGAACACGTCTCTTGAGGAGTCTATGGGTATGTTTTTGGCGGATTTGGATTAGAAGTGCAATTTTTTTTTATTTTATTTTTTTCTTCTTTGCAAGTTTGTGTATCTCATAGGTGTTGTTTCTAGTTGCCCCAAGTAGATTTCTATAACCTTCACTCTCATATTTGGGGTCTAAATATTTTTGTTAGCTTCAAAGCTCAAAGAATACTCCCTCCAATTCGAAATAAGTGTCGTTTTAGGTCTTAACACACATATTATGGAATAGTAGTTAGCTAATGAAATTACCCTTAATAGGATAATTTTGTAACATTTTTATTTAATAGGGCATGGGAATGCTAAACAAAATAAAGTTGGAAACATGTTATTATTTTGCATTGTAATTAGATTGACGCTTATTTGGGCTTTAATTAAATCTCAAAGTGATAGTCATTTTGAATCAGAGGGAGTATTATTGAAGATTTTTAGTGGATTATTTGATAACTTGTGAACACAATATTGATTTTCTTTTTTCTTTTTTTGCTCCAAGAATTGCCTGTCAAATGAGTGGAGCTAACAAAGTCCAACTGAAATAAGTTGCTAATGTTGAGTATTGTAATATTTAATTATTCGTCCTCAATATGTATGATATTGATATAAGTTACATTATGTAATCTTGATTTTTGTGACTGTCATTTTTACCATGTACCTCACTTTGATAGATGTTTATATTCTACTTCTGTGTTTTGTATCTTACTTTCTTTTACTTATAAAAGTCATTTAGTTGTAAATTACTCTAGTTTTCATCTGGTTCTTATATGAAAATTTGGAATGTCGAGCTTCACCTTAGTAACCTGATAACTAGATGGTGTGATGAAGGATCATGTCTGAATGTTACCTTGTAGGCATGTTGGTTAGGATCACAGTTTCATTCAGTGCTTTAGTGCTTAGGTCATGTATTTGATGTCTTATTCTGTATATATGTATTATCTGAATTGTGGTGGACTTTTCGTCATTCATAAAATTGACATAGTGTATTTCTAATTTGCATTTTATCATTGAATTTGTTTTTCAAATTAAACTTGAGGAATCTTATACATATACTTTTTGCTGAATTGGACTTTTAAGTACAGAATATTGCAGGTATTCACTTGAATCTTGATTGTCCCAAGTGGCTGCGTATTCTCTACTTGGATAGGTTCAACTCATTTGCAGGTAGATTTGATTATAACTTCAACTGATTATTGTTCACAATTTTATTTCAAGCTGTATGCATTTTACGTTTTTGGTTTGGTCTTCTAATTTTTGAGATCCTTTCACATGATTTTGATGTTGCTAGTTTTATGTTGACTTGTGCAACAAGTGAAATATCAGGACATGGAAATGAAGCCTTTGCAAAACTGACTCTCCCCTTCCCACCCCCCTCCCCTTTGTCTCCGCAATCAAATGCATTAAGATATGATTGAAGAAAAGGGCCTCTTTTTGTTCTCTTTATCTGTTATCAAGGACAAAGCTTATGTGAAAGTTAGAACAAGCACTGGGATTTTTAAACAAAAATAAAATAATTATGCCTTTGTTACATTATTGCTTGGAAGATCAGAGCTTATTTTATATGAACAAGGGCATGGGGGGTGTGAGAATAATCTTGTTGATGCATTGTTTATTATCTAAGGATGGGAATTCCCACCATTTACTGGAAGTTGATTGAAGATTACATATTTTGTTAGGCATAAGGTACGAGTGAAGAATAACTATTTTCTCCAGTAAATTTTTTGGAGTGTTAGACATTCTGTACTAGTGAACAACACTTACTCCTTCCGTAAATAGGTATACATGTGCATGTCTTGGTCTGCTAGTTATTCTTTCATGGCAGCATTCTACAGACTGTCGGGAAGAAGAGCCATAAGACTAGTAGGTTTTTGCATTTCTGTAGTTGAAACTGAGATATTTCTTTTTGTTTTCTAAGTTGTTTTATCCTTCTCAGTGCAGTGGCTTGAAAGGAAAATCAAAGCCTTTGAGCCAACATATCTTTATACTATGGAAAAGGTATGTTATTGTCTGAATATCCCATGCCTTTTGTCTGGTCTATTTTCTGTTTTCTGAAAGAATGTATCAATCACTTCATTTTTGTTATCGTCCTTTTATAAGCAAACTGAATCTTATGATGTGGTGCAAGCTTCTCTGCTGATCATTGCTTATGATCTGTTACTTATCTGTAGGGATACTTCTTGTTACCTGAAGAAGCTAAGGCTCGTCATAATATTCGCACAGCTAACATTAGCATATCAGCTCGGCATTCTTGCTTTGGTAACAGGTTAATTTCGTGCCTTATGATAACTTTCTCGTCTTACTGTCTTATTACTGCATTTGAGAGCTTATTGAACATCCTGATCTATAATCTAAAATCCTTTCAGATAAATTCAAACAGTAATTAGTTTTCTTCTGTCACCTGATAAATAGTTGCAAATTATCATCTGTTCCTTATTTTTCTTTTTCTATAAAAAAAATAGAAAAAGAAAAAAGGAACAAAGAAAGATATTTCTAATGCCTTTTCATACTTGTCCTTGACTTTAATTTATTTTTTTCCGCCATGTTTTTCTCCCCTCCCTCTTCTTTCACTTGCAGATCTTTATATATACAATATAGCTGTTGGTGCATTGTCTCATATGTGCTTACAACCTGACAGGTGGCAACAGCTTCTCATAAATAGAGTGGTGGGCTATGACACTATTCTGATGAATAGTTTATTAAATTCTCCTGGACAAGGTATCCATGGTTATTTGGTTCAGCTTGTATCAGTATGCGAGATTATCTATTTGAAGCTCATAAACGGCTTCCATGTTGTGTATCTTATTAACATAATTACATCTCAAACAAGTTAGCTTGATCTTTGATTTATTGCCTTGTGGTGTGTGGCATAATGTAGGGATGGAAGATTCCACCCTGAGTGCTATTAAAATGTTCAATATATTAATAAGCAGAGTGCAGACTATGTCTTTCGCAGTTTTAACTGTATCCTAGGACATGGTTCTCACAGTATTCTTGTCTGCAGGATACCTGTATAACTATCAAACGAAGGAATTTTACAACCTGAGTTATGCCCACGAACCATCCAAAGGTTCTGCTACTTTCGGAGGTTTGTTTGGCATCATTAATCATGTTCGTGATGTGTGATATTTAGGTCCATTCAAGACCTTTTTACACTGAGCAATAAGATATGGAATCTAGTGTTTGTAATCTTTGTAGTTTTGTTGGTTCTCTGTTTCAAAACATATCTTTAAAGTCAGAAGTTAAAGGATGAATCTCAATGCATATTTAACTTTTCTGCTTTTGGATCTGGAGGTTATATGTTCAGGGGTCCATGCAGCTTCTCCACAAAGTGTGGAGTCAGACTGTATATTGATGCTTCTTCCTGATCCTGTGCTATAGAGTGCCTTCTTGTGCTGGCCTTCCCCATTTGTACTTTAATTTGACAAATTATTATGATTTTACCAATTTTAAGTGTTGCTTTCGTCAGTCTCATCCCATTCTGAGCTTTCAGCTGTGCCGCAATGCCACTTTTCCCTCTCTTTTTCTTGTGCCTTTTCATCCTTTTCCTGCTTCCCTATTTTATTTTATTTTATTTATTTATTTTTTTTGTTGCCAGGGGAACCTTGTCTGAAGCTGGGGTAAATTGGGTGTCGTTGTCACTTGTCTTTTGTGCAAATAATTTTCTTCCATCTTCTTTTCTTTACAAGATCTGTGTAACATGCCTGGAGCTGGGAGCCTGAACAGAGCATCGTTTTGAAATGGTCAACTCCATATAGCTAGTTGAGATTTGTTTGTCCAAAGCTATCTCTTCTTGGACAAACTTTCAAACTTTGTTTAGACGACCTATTTCTAAAAGCTTAAGTGAATATGGTAGTTTGACCCCTGGGTATATGAACCTTTTTTTTTTTTTTTTTTTTTTAGGCCGCACTATTTCTGCATTTATTATGTGCACATTTTCATTGTCAAATGGTGATGACCACATTTTGGTGAGTAAAGATTCATCAACATTTTTACTTTGCAATGCAAGATGATCAGCATGTAGATTATCGACTTAGCTTGGTACTTGGAAGGAAACTAGTTGTGTGAAGGATAAAGCCCTTGTGCATAAAATTCTGAGATGTTCTTGAGTGATATTACTTTTCATGTGAAGTTCTACTATTGCAAAATTATTGATTCTGATTTGACACAGCTCCAGAAAGCTTAAGTATGGCTAACATGCTGTCTTCTTTGTTCTTCTGCAGACTACCTTGTAACTAAGTGTGGAGTGCTTATGATGTCGCTTTTCGTTTTCTTTACAACCACAATGTCAGTTTCGTTTACCTTGAGAGAGACGCAGACTCGTATGCTCAAATTCACAGGTTGCTTCGTTATTCTGGACTTCTGGTTTAGATTTCTTCAGCAAGAGTAAACACCCAACTATTTG